>VZSC01006809.1:600004-614824 GCA_013398225.1 Steatornis caripensis | reverse complement strand
CTCCAAGCTCCACTGCTGCAGAGCTACATGCAGCTAGTGACTACAGAGGATAATCATAGTAGTAGTGATAATATAGGTGGGTCTTCCTTGCAAGAGGCTGGTGTAAACATGGTTTTTGAAGTAAGGACTCCTGAAACACAAGCTTGCTAAACCATGTGGTAACACAGGCATCTGGCTTCTCTCTCAGCTTTTTTTCAGCTTAGAAGGGCCTTTGCTCCCCCATATCATGTTTCCAGATCCAGTATCTCACTGCTTGTGGTCCGGTCTTCCAGGAAGCACAAGCCGTTTGAGCTCTGCCAGCCATGCTCAGGGAAAACCCTCCTGCAAACAGAGCCAGGAGCCCAGCTTTTCAGGTCTGGCTATCCCCACACTTTTGGTTATGCCAGTCATGTGCTACCTTCTGCAAGGCTGAACCTCCCCCACATAAACATTAAATAATGCTCCGGATGGTTATCGAATGGCACATTTGTCTCATGAACAGCCTGTTCATCATCTGCAGCTGACAACTGTCTGCTTCAGATCAAAGGCAACAACCTCCCAGGTTATTGCAAGAGTATCAGCACTCTGTTCGCTATTGGGGACCTCAAGCATGGGTATGTATGAGGTAGGAAGCACGTTCCCTGCAAGTCCCAGGTTCCCAATGATGGCCTGAACAACCACCTCCGTGCTACCTGCCAGGCCCTGACATCAGGAGGCTTTAGTCCTGGGGAGAAGGGACAGCATGCCCGTCTCTTGCTGCTGTCTCTGTGGGCACCAGGCCCACAGATGCACCACTGCATTTGCCTTTTTTTCCCCCCTCCTCTTTAAATCATGTAAGTTTTTCCTCTCTGAAGCAGCACTTGGGAACCCGCTCCCTTTTCTGCTCTGCTGAGCGGCAAACCATGCAGCATGGCACTGGCTGGGCACCAGCAGCTCTGCTCATGAAGGCGGGTTGCAATACTTACTTGAAAAACATCCGATCCCTCTTCCCAAATCACAGCATAGTTTGTTTTTGCCATAGATTACATATAGTAAAATTTGAAGGACTAGACAGGAGCTTGTTTTGCCACCACCGCCACAGAGGAGGTGGTGAGGGGGACAGGTGGGAGCAAAAATACCAGTTTGCCCTTAGCAGAGCAAGCCTGGTGGTTCTTGCTAGTAAACCCCATGTGAGGAAACCAGGCTTAGCCTGAGAGCCCTGCCAGCACACCACCCCATATTCTGCCCCACACTCCCTGCCAGGACCGTCTGTGGGGTGGTGCATATGCGTCCTCATGTGGGGCTGGAGGTAGACAGATGCACCCTAGGAGAGTTTATAGAAACACCAGTACTGGGTTTTGATTAGAGTGATCCAAGGTATGATGTGAAGAGTCAACAAATGGGAGTGAAAGGAGTAAACAAGATTTGTCAAGGCAAAGCCAAGGCAGGAAGATCTGGGCAAAGGGCTGTGTTGAACTCAGGATGGGGGGAAAGAGCAAGGAATAAAGGGAAAGCCTCAGATCGGACAATAAATGGTCCGATCCCACCTGTCCCAAAGGACAAGGGAGAATGACTCCCCATTGCTGCTAATCAAGCCACAGTTTTTGAAGGAGGATCCTGAGTCACCAGCCCCATTAGGGCTAGAACAGAAACCTCAGTTTACCACATGACAGAAAAGACCATTTTGGGGGGTCTTTTTGCAGAGCCAAGGGCAGCACATGGGAAGCTGGAGGTCTGGAGTCAGGTGCTCCAGGTACATGTCTGTCGTACAGAAGCTGCAAGAAGGCTGGCAGTACTCTGCACTGCCTGGCTGGACTGCTCAGCTGCACAGAGGGGTGCTCCGAGGGAGCTGAGTTCTCCTGCCTCTTCAGCCCTTGCAAATACATCGCTGGGCAATGTGCTACACTGGGGTTGCGCTCTGCACATTGAGGTTTCAGTTTTGCTAGAAAAAAAATCCGGGACTTTTTCTGGGGGTTTTAATGAGGTGAGTGTTCAACGTTGTTTCCTTCTTGCCCCAGCAAGACACAGTGCAGTCTGAGCTCCCACCCAGCCAGAGGTTTGAGCTATTTCCATAGCCCTGAGTCACGCTGGAGACTGACCCTGCTGCCAGTGGCATGGCGAGCTCTATGCACTCCTCGATGCTGTCATGGCTATGCCGCAAGAACCAGCAACACCTCCCAGATTCCTCTTTGCCCATCACAGGCATCTCAAGGCACTTTCACAAAGCTTCAGAAAGGCCCTTCAGAAAGGCCCATGCAGCTTCTGCCATGTTTTAGCACATTCATAATGAAATCGTGCCTCTGATTTTGTGCCACTCCACATGGGAAACCTAGGAACATATGGGGCATAACTCTGCAGATGGCACACAGCCCCATCGAAGAGGTATCTGCAGAGGTGCTGCCACCGTACTTCTTCATGAACCCAAAAGGAGCCAAACTGCGAGCAAAGAGTGCCAGCCAGCTGGGAGGGTTTTACAGGCTTTCATGTTTTTTCCCCTGCCCTGCACTGCAGGTTTTGGGTTCCCAAGCTGAACAGCAGAGCAGTGCTACCTAACATGGCGGAAAGCAGAAATCTGGGCTTGCCCCAGCAGAAAGCAAGACGCCTGACTCCATGTTCCACACATGGAATGCTCACTGTTGCGGTGGGCAAGAGATGCATGTGTACATGCATATGAAAGCATAGATGTCTGAGAAAGGTTTCATTTCCCTGTGGTGGCTGCCGAGAGATGCACTAAAGGTATTTTTGGGAAGCCCAACATCCCCTTGGCATGCAAATCAGCTGAGCAACCTGGCAACGCTCAGGGCAGCCAGTTTTTCACTTTTCAACCGCAGAGTGTAACCCCCAAACCAGGCTCTGCAGCAGGGCTGGGATGCGTAGGGGCTGCCAACCCAGCAAACACATCTCTCGCCAGCCAGCGATGTGTATTGCACCATCAAAGCTGTGAGGCTCACCACCTGGCACAGCACTCTAGCTTCAGGTAGATGCCTCTTATTTTAAGCCCGGAAGTCATTATCGTCAGGGCTCCGCTAGTTGTAAACTGCAAATAAACAGGAGTCTTGCCTGCATGCTCTGAGAGCTGCCTGACCTCTAGGAAGTAGTAACAGTGCTCAATGACATTAGCGATTATTTATGTATCTATAAATAGTGAACATCTCTGGGCTAGCTAATGCTATTTCCATCTCACAGGTGTTTCACTTGGTCCTTCAACCCAGGTGTCAGAAAGAGTCTCAGCCCAAGTATCCCTATGCACTTGACAGTTTTTATTTCTGGCCTGGAGGATAAGATAAAAGATATTTCCTCCAGATTTTACAGGCTCCTGTGGGAGACAAGAAGGGTGACAAGACCCAGAGGAAATCAACCTTGGCCTGGGAACAGGGAGATAGATGCTCCTTTGGTCCCAGCTCTGGCACAAGCCTGTCCCACCTGCAAGCACCCAGCAGTGCTCTCTGTTGCCATCTCCAAAGCAGCTTTATTTAGAATAAAAAAAGAGTGTTAACATGGCCTCTGGGGATAAGTCACCACACCACCTTGTACCTTCCTGGGACCACAGGGACAGGCTCTCTACTTGCCCGGCTGCTGCAGGTGGGGCACTGATGCTCAGCTCCTGCCTGCACATGGGGGACAGGCAGGCCAGGGAGACCAGCCTTCATTTTAAAGGTCGCCCCAGAAGTCAGGACAGACGCATAGTTCATTGACTCATTAGGCAAACAGCTAAGCTCATCTTGCATTACCCACGGACAACCTATACACATGTGGAGAGAGCGGAGAGGTCAATGGCTATTCTCTGACCCCACAGCTATTCAGGTTTGGGCAAATGACCCCTCTGAGGGACATGGCTGTAAATTGCTTAAACAAATGCAAAGTTCAGACAACTGTAAAGAGCACTTGCCAAAAAAAATTACAAAACACCAGTCTTTTCTGAAAAACAAGTTGTGCAGCTCACTTGTGAGAAAGGCGGGAAGATGTCAGGAGATGGCAAGAGGTGGAAAGGAGGAAAGACTCCCGTTCTTGCCCAGACCAGACTTTTTTTTTTGGGGGGGGGGAGGAGGGGCGGCACAGGTATTATTGCTCCTAAAAAACGTTGCGAGGTCACCCAAAGCCCTGCAGTTGTTTTTGTAGGGAGAGGGATAGCAGAGGCCCCCTGGGCACAGCAGGTGAGGCACTGTGTGATCATGGCCTTCTGGAGCAGGCCTGGGGGCAGCTTGTTTCATCACTCACTCAGTCAGGAGGTGACTCACCTCAGCAACGAGGGCATTTGAAGTCCCTTGTCCTCAAATCAGTAGGAACCTCCCACATGATGATCCCAAACAGCTTCAAGGAAAGTGAGTAACCTGGCCAGTATCTCCCACCAAAAAAACTCTTATGTGCCCTTGTCCCCACGGTGTGCAAGGGAGGCACATGAGCAGTGGCGAGATTTGCCATTGCAAGGTTTGAATAAGAGACAAACTCTTGCTCCCTTTTCTCTCCTTGAAGGCTGGAGAAGAGGGGAGTTTTTCACTCTGCACAATACCAGAAGCATCTGGTAGTTGTTGCTATTCCAAAAGCAGCTTAAAAACATCACCCAAAACCAGCATCTAGAAGCTGTACGCAAACCTATTGAATGAAAACCTCAACAGTGGAGGGGACATGGCCATAAACACCAACACAACTCCCTGTCTCCAACGGCTCAAACTGGTAAGAGGATCTTTTGAGCTGAACACTGCAGGAATACCCTGTGATTTACACAAGTGCTGTATAATTCATGTCACGAAGACACAGCCATACCTCCCCCATACAACTTGCCCAGAGACGAGAGACAACAAGCACAGATGAAAGCACTGGTGCAGATGTCTTTCACCTCAAAATGCCATTTGGGACCCCTCACCCACCAGTTTGCCAATCAAACCACCGTGACAGAAGCTGTTCTTTTACTGGTTTACTAGGGGGAAGAAAGAAAAAAGTCTCTGGAGGACACAAAGCAACCAGGAGTTTGCACAGCCACATGAACCAGTTGGCCAGGTCATCAGAGCTGTTGAACCGGTGGCTTCCCTAGTTCAGCCGCACAGAAACATGCATCCAGGTATGCAGCTTTTCACACACCCCTCACTCGGAAGTGCTGCCAAACCCTCTTCAAATGCTCCTCCTGTCACACTGCGTTCCCACGGGTGGTTTGGCACATGAAGAAACGTCCCATCCATCCCCAAAGGCTGTTTTCTGAACAATTATTTTCAGCCCCTCTCACGGGAAGAAAATGGTTACCCTTTACATCTGTCTGAAAAGGTTTCCTGCAAGCCACAAAGCATCTCACCACACCCTCCCTCTATCTCAATGGCTGCCCAGACAAACCCTTTTGCTCCCCACAGGCCGTGCATGGAGCTATGTCAGCTGCCTTGTGGTGGGGGAATTTAAAACCTTAAGCCTCACGTCTTCATTTTACCACCAAGCCCCATAATCTGCTTGTGTTTTGGTTTCCATTGAAGGGACAACAACCCCCAGGCACGTTTAGGAGGTAAAACATGTCATGCAAGGAGCTTTAACATAACAGCTTAGATCCTAAATCTTTCACAAAGCATCTAAAGCAGGAGCATAATCATCTAAGATGTTAAGGTTTAGTCTATAGGGAATAAACATAAGAAGTAACATTTTTGGTCTAAAACCTTCCTTTTCTCTCCCATTCCCATTTGCTACAGCATGACTTACCTGCCATGCCTGCTCTCAGATACTGAAATACCTCTTCTAAGGTCCCCAGTACAACAGCACAATACAACAACCTCCAACGCCTACCCAGGGGAGGGCTTTCAGGTCCCTACATAACCTGGCCCCACAGCTGGTGATTGAGTCCCAGCTGATGGGGGTCAGCAGTAATTCACAATTACCACCTCAGAAAGGTGCTGAGATCTCCATGCTGTGAGGGAATGCCCTGAGCAAGAAAGAAGCAGGGGAACACCCTGGCCCTAGGGGGATGGGATGGGATGGGATGGGATGGGATGGGATTCCCTCCCCTCCCCTCCGTAACTCTGCCCATCCCCTCTGCAGCACCTGGAGCAAAGCCCAGCAAGAGGCAAGATGAGCCTGTGTTAACTGATGAATAAAATCAGGTAGATGCAATGGCAAAACATGACCGACACTGTGGAGAGAGCTCTGCATGCTGAGCTTGGAGCAGGGCTTGCCATGCTGCCTGCCTTGCCCTGCCTGCATGCTGTGATTGCCCTGAGCCCCCTGCCTGCACCAGCCACCTGGTGCAGGGCAGCCGTGGGTGCATATCCAGAGCAGTGTCGTCCCCTCTGTCGTTGCCCTGCTGAGGGGTTTGTGCTCTCTCGCTCTGAGGAGTGGCTTGATTGCCCTGTCGTGCCAGGGATGGGTGTATCGGGATCTTCTAATGAGGCAAGGATGCCCCAGAAAGAGAAGGGAGAGGGGAACTGGGGGGCAGGGGGTGGGTGCTGTGGCAGAAGGGGACAGCAAGCCTTGCTATGTTGCCTGCCAGCGAAGGGAAAGCAGGAACATCATCCCGCCACAGGACAGAGTGGGATGCTGCGTGGTGGCTCTCATGACTGCTGGCTTTGCAGAGCCCCTGCCCCACTCAGATCAGGAAAGGCAATGTACAAGGCTTGGGAATGCCATCCCTTTCCCGCTGCTGAGCAGGTGAGCTTAATTAAACAGGCTGTGCCATTAAACCGTAATGAAGATGCATGGTCTAGAGTGGCATGATAGCCTCCTGGCGGGGCACAACACATCAGAAGATTGTGATTGCTTTCCCACTTGTGCCTGGAGAGAGCATCCTCACAGAGCATCCCCTGCTGCTGCCTGCCACCAGTGACTAAGTGCCAGCAGATGAGCAGCTTGTGCAGCCAGTGCTCACTTTGGCTCGCTCCGTATTGCGTGCAGGTTGGAATGGAGATTTGTGGACATTTACGGTCTCAGGGGGTTGATTTGAACACTTAGCAAGGTCTGATTTGAGGAAAGCTGTGATCACCCTTACTGAGGATTAAGCCCTTCAGGCTAAGCATGGGCGCCCAAAAGACCAAATCAAACCACATCAGTAACCAACCACACCAGAGCCCCTCGTCCCACGCCTTCCTGTGGCAAGGCAAGGGCTTGTTCATTGCTTTTCATCTGCCTGCAGTTCTCACTGACCACAGCCGTAACACCACCAAGCAGGAAGTCAACAGGAACGCAGAAGAAGAAGAAATTCCTATAAACACCACTGGCTGCTGCTAAAATTAAATGGGAAGGGTGCTGGTTCCTAATTTACTTTTCCTTCCTGCAATTTCCCATCTGCCGGGCTCATGCCTGCTCTGTGAGAGCAGCTGCCTGGGATGGACGGCTTTCTGCAGCAGCTGTTCCCAGAGTGGTGAGCTGACATTGCACGACATGTAGATAGATATTTTTTAAGTTATTTGGCTTCCCCTGTCCTTGAACACTAGCCTAGATAACATAGGCAAGCACTACGGAGAGACCTCATGTCCAAGCACAGAGCGGGGTCTCAGTGTTCTGCCTTCTTTGCCCCATTATGGGTATGTCAGCCACATCAGCTGGGAGAAGAGGCTTTTTTGCCTGTGTGAGGAGCAGCCAGCTCTGCTCACGAGGCAGGAGGGCAGCAGCACTGCTGGCAGCCAAGAACCCCACAGCAGCGCTGGCTACACTGGCTCACCGAAGGGGAGGTTCATGCCTCCTGGGTGAGGGTCAGCAGTGGATTGCAGTCCTGGTANATGTCCAAGCACAGAGCGGGGTCTCAGTGTTCTGCCTTCTTTGCCCCATTATGGGTATGTCAGCCACATCAGCTGGGAGAAGAGGCTTTTTTGCCTGTGTGAGGAGCAGCCAGCTCTGCTCACGAGGCAGGAGGGCAGCAGCACTGCTGGCAGCCAAGAACCCCACAGCAGCGCTGGCTACACTGGCTCACCGAAGGGGAGGTGCATGCCTCCTGGGTGAGGGTCAGCAGTGGATTGCTCAACCCCAAGGCAGGAAACCCAAGATACGTCTTGCTTTTCTGGAAGGTTATCTGGTGACTGGATTTCAAACGCGTTCTTCACAGGCTGATGCCTCCCTAAGATGGTAACTCAAAATCCAGAGCTGCCAAGGACATGGTGTTCATCATGTTGTTTCCTTGGCTGCAGTTTTGCTGCCTTCTCTGGGTGGGGAAGGGGCCAAGCTCCTCTTCCAGGAGTTGACAAGAAGCTGACTACTAATAAATCAGCCTCCCAGTCCTTCTTATTGCTTCGTGCTCCCCGTCGGGCCTGGGGAAGCAATCACAGAGGACGTACCAGCATCACTAGGCGTATTCAACAGCCATTACTGGGTTTGGGCAGCACTCAGGACAGATAATGCCGTTTGCCGACAGCTGAGCCTCCAAGGTTTCAGCACAACCCAACTGCTCCAGCATTTATTTGGCTGAGCACCTACCAAATCCATTTGCATTTATCCTGGGGAGAAACACGGCCACTGCGGGGCTCTGAGCAACCAGAGGAAAGATTTGCAGGAAGCTGGGGTTAAGTGAAGCCATGGCCACGCCAGGGTTTCTGCGCTATTTATGGGACTCATCCTACTCAACGCAGGCACCCAGCCTCCCCACCATGTCCAGCCTCTGGCCTGAAGGCGGCTGCCCAAAGGCACTGCCCACAGCCACGCTCATGCAAGCCTCTCTGGCGCAGGCATGCGTGGGGGGAGCCGAGAAGCTGCAGCTGGGGACCGGGGCTGTGGGACGACCTGTTCACCTACGACGGCTCCTGCAGCTCGTCAGAGTGGGATTGCACAAGTCTTTGTGCCTGCTCTCACCCACTGTTTATTTCAGAGACTGGCTTTCCTTCTCCTGCCATCTTCATTTTTGTATTGTTAGAAAGCAGTTACAACCGAAATAAACACGGATGAAGCTCGTGGTTTACGTAAGACTATTTATACAACAGGGAAGAAATCTCACAGCTCTCTTGCTTTCCTATGCTTTCCTACATTTCCCCAAAACTTTACTCTGGGTTTGCCTGCAATGGGCGTAGCATCCCCCATTTTTACTTGTTTTAGGGAACATCCCAGAGATGCACAGCCTCTGCATTTGCTGCACATCTGTCCTCCTGGGAAGGGCAAGCTCTCCCTCACCCCCAGACATGTCCTGGGGAGGTCCCAAACTGATTTGCTGCTTCAAGAACGTGCAGAGCACCAGCAGCTCTGAGAAGGCAGAAACTCCCCCTCCTCCTCCACCCCGTGGGGAAGAAAAGCAGCTTTTTTCTCCACTATATTATTTCCTTGGAAGTTTCCTTTTGTTGTATGTGTGGGACGAGTCTGTTCAGACCATTTCTGACCATTAAGAAGCTCTTTCTCTCATCAAGCATTGGTGTCCTAGACCAGTTCTCCTGGTTTGAGCTAGGAGAGAATCAGTTTTCTTTTTGGTAATTTTACTTTTCAGTTAGGTCCCTTCTAAGACACTGCACTCTACGAAATTAACCGCATGTTTTTCAGACAGTATCTGCTTCTAGCAGTGGTAAGGCTCAATGTTTATAGCTAGTGCTGGAACATCAGTAGGAATGGTATGCAGAAAGGCTCTTGCTTACAGTTATTCCTACGGAAACCAAGGTCACTGCTTAGTTGTGCTAATTTTGCTATGCACCAGAAATGAAAGGGCAGAGAAGTGGTCACACCTGCGCCCCTCCTGCGGGGAGGAGCGGACCAGACAGATGACCCAAACCTGACCAAAGGGAGTATTCCATCCCATATGCGTCATACTCAGCATAAAGCTGAGGGATCACAAGGATCACTCTCTCTTCTTCTACGGCCAGCGTCCAAGGAGGACTCTGTCCATTCTGCATTTGATCCCAATAGGTGTGTTCCTGAACCCAGTTCCTGCCTGCTGCTGTGTCCAGCCTGGGACTTTCCTGGGGCGTGTCCCGCAGTGCCCGGATGAGGTGATCGCCATCATCACAGAAGCACGATACTGGTTTTGTGTATATTTGTATATATTTCGTTATTATTTTTTCTATTACTATTATACCTTATAATTGTAGTTAGATAAAAGCTGTTTTAACTTTTCCAAGCCATAAGTCTCTTTCCCTTTTCTCTTTCCCTTCACCTTTGGGGAGGGAAGGGGTTAACAGAGAGCATCTGTCCTCCATTTAATAGTCAGTTCAGCGTTAAATTGTGTAGGCTGGTCCAGCCCTGCCTTTGCTCTGCTCCCAGCCAGCCTCATCATTTCAGGCCACCCTCTTTGGCCATGCAGATTTCCTGTCAGGAAAAAAGCTGGAAAAATGCACATATTCCCACACGGGTCCCGGCATGCAGCCCCAGAGCAGTGCTGCTTTTCCCCCCAGCCCTAACCCCATGCTTCCATTTCAGTGCAAAGCCAGGAGGAAGACTAATTGCTGACAGCACCACTAAGAAACCCAACCTGTCCAAAACCGTTGTGCCATTTTTAGCATCTTCCATCCAGGAATCTCACAAGCATGTGACCGAGGAAGTATTCCAGCATTCCAGGCGGGATAGCTGGTGCCTCCGCAGTGTGAGTTAGTCACCGGGGCTGCCGTGAGCCGGGAACAGCAGCTGGGCCTGCCACCAGGATTGCCGATTTCCAGGTCCTGATGCCCTGGGAGCCCATGGCTGACCCAACCATGGTGTTTTGCCATGGGCTTTAGTCTTTGGGATCAGAGCTGCAGCTGGGTGCTTGAAATGTCCCCCCAGTGCTTCCGTAAACTACTGCAGAGAAGATTAGGAAGGACAGCAAATGTGGATTGAGGATAAAAATATTGCAAAATCATGGAGGTATTTTTTCAGATAAACAATGTGTGAAGGCTGGCCAGAGCTCCTCTGCCATGCAGAGCCCTTTCCTGCACGTGCCTAAGCCCCCTCTCCACCCTGAGGACCCAATCAGACACAGTGCTGGCCAAAACACGGGGAGTAAGAGACAGGCGAATGAGCCTCCAGCAGCTCGAAACACTCAGCTTAACCTAGCAGAGAGTTAATATCCCTGGCAAAAATCCCTCCTCTGGGAAAGCAGCCCTCAATGAAAACTCAGTATGCCATCCCTTCACAGTGTGCAGCAAATCTGCTCAGCCTGCAAAAAATCAAGTTGTGTGCCCATCCTCCAGCGCTGAACTGGGGCAGGGGCACAGCTGACACCACAGGCGGGATGCTGCCAGCTGCAAATTTGGGCACCGCTGCCCTGTGCAGACACAACAGGCACAGCGGTGTCCAGGGACAAGATGCTCTGCATGAGCCTGAAACTGAGGTGGATGCTCCTGCCTCCAGCAGCTGCTGGTCCAGGATGTTGGGACATGTTGCAAGGATGGCAGGTGCCAGACCCCAGATCCCAAATTAGGTCAGTGGAGTTGTAACATCTGGCAACATAGCTGCCTTTCCATGGGGATTAGGCAGAAGTACTGCTCAGATGCTGTAATGTAAATACCCTGAGATGTGGCTCGTGGATGTTGGCGGGTCTGGACATGTGTGCTCTCCGTCCACCCAAGGGGCTAAGGAGTGCTCCAGGGGCCCGGAGACGAGGGAGCCTGTAGTCATCCATCCTGCGCTGCTCTCCCAGCTGTGGCCCCAGCCTCCCCAGAGGGCATTGCCCTCCCCGGGGATGGCTGCTGGGTCAGTCACCTGTGAGGCATTGGGGTGGCGTGGGAGGAATTGCAGCAGCGAATGCAAGCAAACCTCCCCCAGGAAACCAGGAGAAACTGCCAGTAATGAGGCAATTAACTGAAAAGGCTGAGAGCTACCCAGGAGCTCAGGAAACCTGGCTCAGTCACGGGATGAGGCCATGGCCAGTGGGGACACCAGCTGCCAAGGCACATTCCAATTCACTGTGCAAAACCAGGGCCAGCTTTTTATATCCCATATATAAGCCCACAGTATCTCTACATAAGCTTGTGTAAATATAGACATACAGAACAATTCACTGTTTTGGAGACATCAGTCTCAAAGCAGCATTAAAAATCCTTGTTTCTGAGTCACTAGATAGCTTTATAAGGCAACAACATTTTCTGTGTGCAAGCTGGGGCAGCAGCAACACTGTCAAGTGGTCCCTTCTGGGCATTTTGTGATGCTCTCCCCAGTCAGGGGTGCTCCACATGGCTGTGGATTCCAGACCAGTTTAGTTCAGGGTTTTGTCTTTTCCACTGCCACTGGAGCCACTCAACAGACACAGAATAATTCAGGCGGGAAGGGACCGTAGAGGGGGTCTCTGATCTGCTCAAAGCTCAGACCAGGGCGCTCAGGGCTGTATCCAGCCGGGCTTGAAAACCCTCAGGGACACTCCAAGACACCTGCTCAGCCAGCCTGGGGACCTCCCTTGAACTTGCTGCAGTTCATTGACATCCATCAGGTACTGCGGGGGGACAGACACAGTATCCACATGTGGTCTAGCGAGTGTCAAGTAGAGGAAGACAACCCCTTCTCTTGAACTACAGGCCGTGCTCCTGCCCACAGGGGTGGGATGCTGCTGGTGTCCATCACTGCCAGGGCGCACTGGGGACTCATGCTGAGCTCCCATCCCACCACTCCCAGTCTTTCCCACAAGGCTGCTCCCCAGCCAGTTCCTCCTCAGTGTTGCTCTCAGAGGTTAATCCTTCCTTCCCACTTGCAGCACCCAGCACTTATCCTCACTGAATTGCATAAGGATCATTTCAGCATTTTTTGAAGCCAGATGTACCATTTGTCTTTCTCCAGTCACTGGGACCTCATCTGATCTCCAGGACCTTCCATAGGTGATGGATAGCTGTTTTGCGAAGACAGCAGCCAGCCCTCTCCGCACCCTCAGGCACACGTGCAGCCCAGCTGCTCAGGCGGACGCGCACGGGTCGTGTTCTCTGCTGTAAGCCCAGACTTGATCCAGCTCCTCCAGACGCTCACCAATGGGACCACCACATCCATCCGGACCAAGCTGCAGCTACAGCCAGGACTGTGGATTACAAACTATGGTGCAGGAAGAACACTTGGAAGAGGAACTGAAATCATCGAGTAGGAAGGAGCAGGTGTTAAGCTCGTGCCTTTTCAGGTCATGGAAAATTAAATTTCTAAGTAAATGGCATTATTTGTTTGCTTGCTTTCTCCATGCAACCACATTTCCCCAGCTTCATGTGGCTGGTGGTTGTCCTTGTAGATGGAAAGACTGGAAGACACGTAAACCTACGCTAATGGTAACTTCGTGACTTAATAAACTGGCCTCCTCAACTGTATCAAATTAAATCCCCCGGGCCTTCAGGCCTCCACTGTTGACCATCTGTCTTTACAGACAGAAATGCTTTAATATCTTTTAAATCAGTGTCCCATTTATCTCTTCCATAATTTCCAGGAATTTCTGGGCTAGCATTTACCGTCTGCGCAGCTACAGAGATGATCTTATGTTGTACCAAAATCTTGCGATCTGACTTAATTTTCTGGCTGCTTCTTTCTCCGTAAGAGGCTCCCTTATTTTGTTAGTTCCTCTACATTTAAAACAATGCGACTTTACCTCTGGTCCTCAACATTATCCATCAACACCCCAAACAAGATGACTTTACAGAACATATTTTTTACAGAATATTTTTCTCCTGTTTTTTTAGAGCTGAACCTGACTATGTAGATTTTGCACCATTCTGTGCAGCAGCTCATCTTCTTCGCCGTAAGCAGCGACTCACAGATTTGAAATCTGGAAGTGTCAGACTGAATTGGATGCTGAGATTTAGTGGTGGGAGCCAGAAAGAAGAACAGCAGCAGCAACATCCTTTAAACCAGAAATTCAGTGCACCATTAAAGGCAACACAAGCAATGCACACAAAGTCATGCTCTTAACATTCACTCAGGATGAAAACCCAGTCTGCAGTCTGATGCACCCCAAATGCACAGCTCTGCTACGTCCCATCTCAGCATCAGGACACCTCTCCCTGCAGGCAGAGCCAGTCTCTGGTGGGGCAGCTGAGGAGTCCCTGTGCTCAACGGCTGGAGAAAGCACACGGGAGAGCTGAAGTGCATGAGGAACAGCCATGAACAGGGGTGCATGAGGGCTTAACGCTGCTTGCCCAGCACAGGCAATTATTGAGCACCTTTGCCTCATTATCCCCTTGCTCACTGGAGCAAAAAAACCCTCAGTATAAGATTTTGCAAGCATGGTGCGAAGAAGAGAGATGAGGTGAATGGCAGGAGAGGGCGATGGGGAAGCGGAGGAGAAGGGCAGGACAGTGTCAGCAGGGCGTGAGGCCATGGGGGGCCTGGAGTGTGGCATTCCCTTGGAGTCTTTTCCTACAGTCACTGTAGGAGCAGGAGAAGGGAGAAGGCAGAGCTGGAGGAGCAGGGCATGGCCATGGGAAAGGCAGACAGGAGACTGGGGAAACAAGGTCAGGATGAGGAGCAGGGAGGTCCTGGAGGTGAACTGTCACCAAGCTGCCCTGCAGGGAAATGCTGGGAATAGGAAAGTGGAGATGTTTTTCTAAATTGCCTCTTTGAGAAGCCATTAAAATGCACACCTGTGCACATCCTTATATTCAGGAAAACCTTTTTTTTTTTGCATCTTTCCCAAACCTACTAAAGCCAGCATGTAGGGGAAGCGTTTGTCAGTACACGTGGAGGCATTCCTGCACGCCTTCACACACCACTGACGCACTTCAGGTTGTGCTCATTGAAAGATACTGGGAAAAAACCACCTGCTCTAAACAGGAACTGTAGCTCTAAATTAAGGGTATTTACTGTGCTTCTGAAGATATCAGAGGCACTGGGAAGGTGTGCCTGAGAAAGGCAGAGGCTACAAACAGAGCCTGAAGTTTCTCCTGCTCCCAGAGAAGGAAAAATAAACCCTTCTCAAAGCTGTAAGCTGAATTTCATAAGGCAGAGGATGTTGCCACCTGCTGCTTAAATATGGGCAGACATCAGTTTTCCTGGGGTTTGGGTCATTTCTGGGTTTTAAACTGTTTTGTAGCCCAGGAGGGATGG
>VZSC01006809.1:563010-597977 GCA_013398225.1 Steatornis caripensis | reverse complement strand
GGGGGGGGGGGGGGGGGGAGGAGAAGGGAGGCAGTATCAGAGAAGCCAGAGGAATAATGTCCTCTTAACAAAGCAAAACCACAAGTTTCATCTTGACTTATGTGTTCTAGCTGCCTGAGGGCAAGCCGAAAAATTATCACCTTCATTAAAAAATGGCTCTGGCTGCACAAAGCAAGTCTATTGGCTGCCTCAGAGACCTCTCCCAATAACAGCACAGAGGTAATATATTACAGAAGGAGAACCAGAGCTGCCTTCCCAATCATGAGGGGAATGTATAAAGATTTCTACTTGCTTTCCTATGTTGGTCAGGAGGTTCTTCTCATGATACTGCTCGGAAATTTGTTCACTCAGTCGTCCACTTTTAAAAGCTCATTAGAAGAAAACAGGATACAGGGAATATTCGCACCTGCAGCCTCCACAGCAGCACTGCCTGGCGTCCCAGGCTGCTTGCAGGTCCCACAGTGCAGCTGCTGGGTGCCCACTCAGAGTCGCAGGTGCCCTCCTGCATCCCCTCCTGCTCATGTGGGGATGCCCCAGGCAGCTATGGATACCTGATGAATGGATCACGCTCTCCCATCTCACAGCTGTATATCTGTGTGACCATAGGAAAGGAAAGATCTGTTTATTGTGCTTCCTCACTGCTCTCTGTAGCCAAAGACGGCCAATAACCTGTATCAACAAACCAAGACCATAGGAACAGCGCTTTGTTACTGCATCAGCAGGTGGTTAGATCCAGGCGCAGGGGAGGAATCCCATTTGCACCCCCTGAAGAAGACCTCTGCCATTTTTATCAGGATATAGCACACATTTCTAAAGATGAACATTTGTGAGAAGCAAAGGAAGCTGCTAAGAGCAACAGCTGAGTAGTTTCTGGGAGAAGTAACCACGTGGCGACAGGAAGGCAGGGATGGGCAAAACCGCAACACAGTGCAAAGCTTCACAAGTGCTCTATTCCTGAAGATGTTGGTACAGGCAGCTCACTTCATAAAGAGCGACACAGCAGATCCTGGTGTCAGGGGCAGGCTACCGTGACGGCTGGCCACCTAACCCACCAGCCACCTGGCAGAACAGCACACTCAACAGAAGATGGGATGAAGCAGGCATGGGTGGCAGAGAATAATTGCCTTTGCTGAGCGTTAAACAGCGTAAGGCCAGGAAACGACAGTGGAGAAATGTAAACTGCATTAAGAGAGGCTCGTAAACGTTAAGGTTAAGATGGCAGGAAACCCAAGAACTGTATGCAAAACCAACATCAGAAGCTAGCCCTCAGAGAAAAGCATATCCTTACCTTGGGCACGTAGCGCAGCCTGTTCTCACCTCACCACCCTAAGACAAATGAAGCTTGACAATGCTGCACAAATAGGAAGATGAACCCTTAATATACTGGTTTGCTCCACAAGTTCAGCTACACTTTCTGCTTATTTCCAAAGCACAAACTGGTAATCTAGCCCAATTCTTGACTTCCCTATTGATTTATTTATATTGAAACCTTTAAAAGCATTAACATTTTAAGCCATTTATGTATTTTTTAATTGGATTGAGAGGTTTCTTGAATCAGTGAAGACAAAACCAATCCTCAAACAATTAAGAATCTCTTCTTTATGCTTACTGTGGAAATTATGAAGGGAAATGCAGATTGCCTCACTCCCTGGGGTGCCAAACTGAAGAATGGTTTTGATATTACTTGAGCAGCCTGACCACAAGGAGTACTCTGGTGATACAAGGTCACCTGAACTCAAGAGGTCTAACAGGTGGCCTTTTGAGGAGTCAGAAAGGGCATCAGCTGGTCACTGACTACCGAATGGGAAGAATCTCAGTGAAAACTGAAAGAACTACACAACTACTCCATCAAAACTTGGCACTTTGTATTTCATGCTGCAAGCAGCAATATTAGCATCCAGATACTTCAGATGCTAACCTGCATTGTGCTCAGCCAGGTAAGCAAACCAATACGGGAATGTATTTTACATCAGAAGAAATTGCCAAGTTTGCAGTCTTTATTCACTTTTTCATATAAAAAAATATAGATGCATTTTCATATCTATCTCTACATAAAAGTAAAGACACCCACACCCCCTATAAGCGTAGAGGCTAGTGTGGTTGCACATTCAACAGGGCTGTTTGCAGTGCCATGCTTGACAGGACTGGGATTATTTTCCTGTCCTCACTACCTCTTTAACAAAACACACTCCAAGCTGAATTGAGATCTTCATTTTAAAACAGAGTAGCAAAACTTCCAGCCTCATGACTACCACTAAACTGTATTATTCTAACAACTAGTGTTACAGAAACATGCAGCGGATGTACAGAACTGCTCCTTAACACCTCTTACTCTGTGCCTCAGTAAAGCAGGCAATGTTTCACTGCATACCTGTACTGGGTTTGTGTGGAAAGGTTTTGGTAGCGGAGGTGGCTACAGAGATGGCTTCTGTGAGAAGCTGCTAAAATGCTAGAAGCTTCCCCTACATCCAACAGAGCCAAAGCCAGCTGTCTCCAAGATCGACTCAGTGACTATGGCAGCACCTCTGGGGTAACATACTTAAGAAGGGGAAAAAACTGCTGCACAACAGCAACTGCAGCTGGAGAGACAAGTGAGAATGTGTGAGAGCAACAGCTCTGCGGATGCCAAGGTCAGTGAAGAAGGAGGGGGAGGAGGTGCTCCAGGTGCTGGAGCACAGATTCCCCACGGCCCATGGTGAAGACTGTGGTGAAGCAGGCTGTCACCCTGCAGCCCATGGAAGTCCACAGTGGAGCAGATCTCCACGTGGAGCCCATGGATGACCCCACCATGGAGCAGGTGGATGCCTGAATGAGGCTGTAACCCCATGGGAAGCCCACACTGGAGCAGGCTCCTGGCAAGACCTGTGGCCCTGTGGAGAGAGGAGCCCACGCTGGACAGGTTTGCTGGCAGGGCTTGGGACCACATGGGGGACCCATGCTGGGGCAGTTTGTGCCTGAAGGGCTGCACCCTGTGGGAGGGACCCACGCTGGAGCAGTTCGTGAAGAACGGCAGCCCGTGGGAAGGACTCACGTTGGAGAAGTTCACGAGGGACTGTCTGCTGTGGGAGGGACCCCACTCTGGAGCAGGGGAAGCGTGTGAGGAGCCCTCCCCGCCTGAGGAGGAAGGAGCAGCAGAGACAGCGTGTGATGGACTGACCAGAGCCCCCATTCCCCTGCGCTGCTGGTGGGGAGGAGGTAGAGAAATCGGGAGTAAAGTTGAGCCGCCTGGAAGAAGGGAGGGATGGAGGGGGGAAGGTATTTAAAGATTAACCTTTTATTTTCACATTATCCTACTTTGATTTGGATTGGTAATAAATGAATTTTCCCTAAGTCAAGTCTGTTTTGCCCATGATGGTTTTTGGTGAGTGATCTCTCCCTGTCCTTATCTCTGTCCACAAGTCTTTCATTATATTTTCTCTCCTCTGTCCAGCTGAGGAGGGGGAGTAACAGAGCAGCTTTGGTGGGCACCTGCTGCCCAGCCAGGGTCAACCCAACACAATACCATAAGGGAAACATGAGAGAAGCCTAGTACTGTCCAGAGACGTCTGGACGCAACAGGTTTCTGACCAACTAGCACACACACCACAAAACCTCTGCTGCAGGAACTTTGGGTTTTGCCATAAATACAGAGAAATTTAACTACCTATTCATTAGCAAGTAAAATTAGCTTTGACTTTACAGAAGTAACACATTGAAATTATGACTTATTCAGATGGAAGAAAAAAAAATCCTGGCCTGTATCATAGTACCTCTTTAGCTTATAGACTTTTATTGGCTACACAGCTACTATATTGCAAGCTGCACAGGTTGACACCTCCTAATAGTCTTTTTTTTTTTAAAATTAACACCACCACCACCCCAATAGAGACTGCAGAAAGTCTGAAAACGACTAATTTTTGGCAAATTCTTACTCTTCTGGTACAGTCCAAACACTTACCATGAAACCCAAAGCATTTAAGAAACAAGTTAAGTGGTGACAAGTCTTCCCAAAAGGACAATGCTCCATTTCAGAGGAGAACTCAGAACAGTGGATTTCTATATGCTCTAAATTTTCATTCAAATACAAATGCTATGTTATAGAATATCTATATGATCTCATACAAAATATCTAACAAGAGCTCGTACTAGTTTCTGATTATCCCAAGTGTGCATGTAGGAGGATACAGAAAAGGAGCTGGGAGAAAGACGACAAGCATGATTAAAGCAAGTTTCCTGACAAATGGAAAGCTCGATTTCAGACCAAATGGGAACACTAGAGCACTAACATATCTACAGACCAAGTTTTGACGAGTCCCAAAAGTAATTCAGAATCTGCAGCTTCTGTCCTAGATGGTAACTCTTGTCTGTTCTTTACATTATTCAATTTATCAAATTAAACTGAAACCTGAGGGGGTGAGGGGCAGATGCAGGCAGTGTACACCCTTTGCGATGTATTAAAAGAGCAGATTTCGCAATTCTGCTTACTTGAAACGGAAAGCTATGTCCACTTACTGATAATCAGTGTCTACTCTGAAGATAGGCAGTATATCTGAAATGAGTTATAAGGAAGCCTTTATACAGATCACTGAAAACTTCTTCATGTCTTTGGGAAGCTAGCTGAATAAAGACTAACTCATGTAAAAGAAAAATGAACAGCAAGAGAGTGACAGCAGGGGCAATACAAGAGACATCTGCAAAAATCCAGACATTCTTCACTGTACCACTGGGAAAGACAGACATAAAGGTCCCCATCATTTTTTTAACAAATTATAGACTGTATTTTAAGCATCAAGTTCCTGGCTATTACACTTATTTGAACTGACACAATTAACTAGAAACAAACACAAAACAAAGAACCCCACCGAGCCTAACGGAAGCACCCAAAGAGGCTGCAAACGTGTCGTTACACAGCCACCTCACTAGACACACATAAAAGCTCGCAGAAGGCATAAAGAGACAGTGCGGAAGGCGTGACTACCACAACTGCAGCTAGCAGGACACAGCACATGCAGTGTGTGCGGCCACCTGGTGCCCTCCTCTGGGCAAGACAGACCCTCGTTTTGCCAATTCAAATTGCTGCCACCAAAACTGGATTTTCTAACAGTTCCACAATGCATAGGCATTCTCTATAGCTTAAACTAATTCCTCGAGCAAATCAAAGGCACAGGTCAATCAAGTCTGGATGGAAGGCAGGAAGTTCAAAGGCTTCACAGATAAGTAACTTGTCTGTTTAATGCCTTTAAAATCTCTGACACAGGAGCGTGTTACATCACAACATTGTTTATTATGTGACTTTTTACAATACAAACAAAAATACAGAAATGCAGTATATGAATACAGCTAAATGCGAAATAGTGATGTTTTTCTTGAGGCCATATTCCCATTTCTAATAAAATAAAGAAAGACTGCACACAGGTAGAAACAGGTTGGTAGTTAACTCCACAATTTTGCCTAAAAATGACCTATAAATGCGTTTTCCTGCTACTTACCATAAAATGTAAAAAGGGAGTTAAGGGAAAGTTTTACTCACTGGTTCCTACCATATGAAAGAAGCTATATTCTATTTAGGAGGACCAATATATGGAAAAATATCTAAATTAAATGTTATTACAAAAAATGAAGCAGTAATGAGATCCTTCTGGCTAAAGAAGTTACTAAATGAGAATAGCATATATTTAAAGAATCCAAAACATAAAAGGGTTGTTATAAAAAGCTTAGGTGCACTGTAAGCCTACAACTTTTGTTTTTCCATGTGTACTTTTAAACAATGGAAGTGTCAAAAATAGGGTCAACTGTGTTAGACTAAATTACATTATTGTATATGCTGCACTGAATGGAATTCCTGTATTATAATAATAGAGAAGCATTATTTGCATCATATCATGGCAATTTATCCTCACTAAAAACCATCTAGAGTCCTTGCATTTTTTAATATCCTGTAAACCGTCAAACCACCAGAACATGATTGTACGACAGTAAAATGTTTTCCTTTGCATTAAAATGCCATCTGTTTAAAAAAAAAGAAGAAAAAAGGTACTTAGAGCTGTTATTTTTCTAAGTACACAACACCCTAGACGATTCAAGGCATCTCATTCTCCATCAAAATTAACAAAAATTTGTCATGCTGTTAAATCCATTACTATGGATACAACTGGTGCAAAATTGGTCAAACGGATCCAACAAACACTGATGTCCAGGCTGGCATATTGGCAAATAATACATAACTGGTGGTCAAAATGATGCATTTAAAATATCTTCCCTTTCTTCTTATTCTTTTCCAAGGTTCTAAAATGATATAGAAAAAAGTTTAAATAATGCATACATGCTCTGTTTTTTTTTAAAAAAAAAAATCAAACCACTAATGCACATCTTTTAAAATATGCATTTTATAAAGCTTTACTGGTTGCTATACAAGGTATGAAACTTACTATGTACACAGTACATGTATTACATGAAGTCAAGCATTTATCACTAGATTTCCCCTTCCAAGGACCAGGAGAATCAAATCCTTTCATTCTCAAAGCTTTAACTCTTCATCTCTCAGAAGCCTGATGCAATTTAGCTTTCAAATACAAACATAATTTTTTTAGATAGATCCAGTTATGTATAGATACAGTGTTTTTGCAGATTAAAATCTCCCTTAGAAGCTAATAATCTTTCCAGTATTTCTCATATATGCTAATTTATAACCAAAAACAGTTCAAGATTTTTATTGGCTCTTAAGTGACACTTCCTTAGCAGTCAACCACTATCGACCATTACTACCACAGAAATTGCCTTTCAGCAGAAAGCTACAGAATATTTACTGTGAACTGCAGGACAAGACTCCAATTTACCTGGAAGAATTCTGTTGTTCCAAAATACGTTGTTGAGCTTCCCAGTTTGCTTTCTCGTCCTCAAACTGGCGACGCTTTTCCTCTAATTCTTTGTGTTGTGCCTCCAAATTCTTTTTCATTTGCTCATGGCGTCGCTGCAGCTGTAGAGAAAGTTATGAACAGAGTCAGCACAGGAAACATGGCAACTTTTGGAGCTGTAGTAAGACATCAGCAACTATACTAATGCAAGAAAATACAGTATTATATTTTTCTCTTCAGAGAAAGTAACTCTTAGACCAAAAACTCTAGGGTTATAGGTATTGCCAATAACAGAAACAAAAAGGATACTAACCCCATATTTTGCAGTTAACAGAGAAGACCCTAAATGCTGCTCAAGTTACAAACAGGAGTTGTAAGCAGCTATATGTGGAAAACAAAATATTAATGAATTTCCTTTTGTTTGATGCAAACATTAAGAAGCAAATTGCAGAGCGTTTGAGTATCAGTAATGCATAAATTAGCAGCATGTTTGGCTTCGTGTGGGGAAAACCCTTCAAACATTGATTTCATCCTAGAATATTAACTATATTGAGGATCTATTTGGGAAAATATTAAGTGGATTAATTTATTCATTAATTAAATGAATTAATATTATTGATGTGAATTGTCCACACTGCCAGAACAGTGTAAGAAGTCTCTCCTGCAAGTAGATGGGACAGATAGACAATCGAAAGTGTTGCATGTGAGAGTGGAGACACTGTCAGGAAAAGTGATTCCTTTTGTGTGGTGTAACATGCTTTTGAATTAAATAAAACTTCCTCTTTCCTTACTCTCTTGCAAGTTCCTGTCTTACACAACCCCTTCAAAACATATTTCCTTTTACAGATTTTTTTAAAATGCTTTATACTCACTGTCTATTGCCTACCTTCCTATGTTTAGAGAGATACATCAGAAGTTTACGAAGTCATGAATGATGAAGAAAAAAAAGGATTAAGTGTACGAACATTTAAAAACTGATATCACAGGATGCACTCAGTCAAAAAGTCATGAAGTAGTACATGAAAAACAAAAGGAAAGATTTTTGTTTGTTTGTTTTTCGTATAACAAGGAGAGTATGGAGACCAGAAGTATAAATGGGTTCAAAAAGATTTGAGACACAAATTGCAGAAGTATAAATCCAGTGACTAATTAAACACTGTGATCCAGATAAAACATCTAGCTTTAAAATCCTCAAATTGCTGACTAGGTGTATCCTAGCATTTATATCCTTATGTAGTCGCTTCTCCAAAAGAAAAAAAATTGCTAAGATTTATTTTTTTCCTCTGATCCAGCATGCCTTGGCTTCTTACAATGCCTAGGCAGCCAAACTTTTCAACTACCCTTCCAAGTTTCCTCACTTTCCCTTAAATTTGGAGCCAAACCTTCTTTAGGAACTTTGATAATTTTGCTCTATTAGGCTTCTTGTGAGAAGCTGCCTTCTCAAAACTTAATTTTCTATTGTATCTCTTAAAAAGATCACTTCAAGAGCTGCTTGAAGCCCATAAAAACCAGTTTCACTGTGAGGATTTTACCTGGAAGTAACAGAAATTAAACATCCATAAAATTGACGTATGTTCAAATGACACCAATATGTATGTTCAAATGACAACAATGTATTCCTGATTCTTTCATAGTCTAGTAATTCTCATTTAGATGATCTTATAGACAAAGTATCAAATTCCTGAAAAGCTTCCTTAATATACAAAGCAAATTATCATTACATTAGCTTATGTAAACCATGAAAATCTCAAGAACTTTTTAAAGCGTATGGAAGAAAGCAGGCACAAAATATTCCAAAGAGGGAGAAAAAGAGAGTAAAAAAGTTAAGGAGTATTTTAACATACTGTGCCCATGAAAATAAAAGACATTTACATTTTAAATTTCGCCTTATACCATTTCAGCAAAGACAACAAGCTGGGAAAGAATAACTGAGTTGTCTTTAAGCATAAAATCTAACCATGGAATCAGTTCCTAGACAGAGGCTATGTTACAAAGCCTTAGCAAAAAGAGCTGTCTCTACACTTGTTCAGCCTCAAGCACGTTGAGGTTTAAGACATTTCGATTACCTCAGCTTCAGAGTCCTTCAGTTTCTGAACTTTTTCTTTGACTTTCATCTCAAACACCTGTTCCATTTCCATTTCCATTTTTTTCATTTTGGCTACATGCTCCCTCCTTTCCTCCTCCATCTGTGCCAATGGGCTCCTGCCATAAATCCAGAAGAAGTAGTTAGCTAGTAAGTATTTTCCCTGTCTGTTACATTAGGGTATCTGTAAAAAACAAGGTGAAAACACTGAAGTATTAAGATAAATAACACTGCTGTAGGCACTGCCAGCTTAAAGTCAATTTGCAACATTATATTAGCTGTTTAGTTAAGCTTTCCTCAAAAATACATTTCGTACAGTATCTCCTCCCCACAACATTTGGTTTACGTTACATTTAGGTTAACAGAAACTCTTGAGTTTCTATCTTTTGTAGATCCTGGTCAGGGGAAAGGAGGAAATCAAAGTTACAACCAAAAAATTAGCATCTTCCAAGTCATCTTCAGGCGTCTTTTTCCTTCCCGTTCAAATATATACAAAAACTAATGGACAGATTAAGAAAAATTTTAAGTGTTGTACACAAAAGTCCCATTTCCTCTCTAAGTCTCCACTGTTCAAAATGAGCATAAGTGTAAGTTAACATCAGAACTGTGTTGAACGCAGTGGTCATACTTCTGAAGAGACAGAAACTTTGCAAAAAACCCCCAAAAAATCCCAACAACCCAAACAAGTTTGGGCAATTGAACATCAGTCTTTCATGGAAGAGTTAGCTGAAAGATTTTCCTTTAGAAAGCTATTCATAAATTTAATGTATAAAAAAATGTATTTAATTTTTCTATACACTCTAGTGTAACTAATTTTCTCAATTCTACTGATTTTTTAAAAGTTGGATAAGCCTGCTATCCATGTTATGGCGATACAGATTTTTAAATAGCAATTTCTCATTAAATACCAAATAAAATAGGATTATTTTGATCTAGTGATGATTGCTACATATAGTTTTGTAATACTTTTCTGCTGTTCAACAAAGAGCAATCAAAACAAATCATTGCCTCCTCATTTCAGTTTTGAGTATGTATGGCTTTGAAAAATGACAAAGTTTTAACTACTGTGTTGTAAAAATTTAGAACTGAATATATAGGGAACTTCTACAGTCAACCAGCAGAGGATATCTACTGTAATGTATGCAAAAGTCACTCAAACCAGCAAATAGTAAAGTAGAGATGCCAAGCCTAAGCCCTAGCAAAAATATTTTTCCTTCCAATTGGTAAAAAACAACAAAAAACCCTGTTCTGATTCAATTCATGTAGAAAACGCATTCTAAAAGGAGAACAAATTGACTAACTTTCAGTGATGACTGAGAAATATCTAGCGACCTCTATTTTGATTCAGAATTTGCCACTAGAGGAATGGAGATTATATATTAAACATAGTTAAGATCGGTTTTCACTACTAATGGCTCATTTTATCCTTACTGCTTGCCCCTTTTCAACAACTGACCATACAACGAAAGAAATCAATGTCATATGAACTCAATGTCCTGTGAAGTTTTTCTTCCAGTACCAGCATTTTTAAGCGTGCTTTAAAGGTGACAACTTGGAATGCTGAGGAGGAAGAAAATGGCATTTGCATTAAAAAAAAAATTAAATTGAATCTGAACTAACAGTTGCAAAGATGGGATTGGCGAGTAAAATGCTGTATAGCATATGGAACTGAAACTGATCCTCAGTCTAATGTTTACATTAGCCATTCAAAAGGCCAACTGCTAGCAACTTTTGTCAAGGGGAAAAAAAAAACCATTAAACACAGGTAAGTACAATAATTCACAAAAAACAAAAAGAAAACGAAAGAAGAGGTGAGTAGCAGTACTTGTAGAAGCTAATCGGCTGTCAAAACAAGACTATTTTCTTGTTGTCACTTTCAGAAGCGTAAAGTTCTCAAATGTATGTGCTCTTCAAAAATGAACCTAGGAAGTAGATCTGAATACTGAGGAATCATTGCTGTGTTTTCTACAGACTTGGAAAGGGAACAGAACCGTCCTTCTATTGACAACCTAATAATCTAATGGGGATGTCATATGAGCTGTATTTGAGAAAGCGGTAAAAAAAACGGGTCTGTGCAGAAAATTTGATAAACTAACAAATGAGCATTTACAACTGAAAATTTTACAACATAGGTCACAATTGGTTTTGTTAGGTCTTAATTATGTGACATGGGTAAACACACATCATCCTGTATTTCAGGATAAAACCATACAAGTGACTTGAACAAAAAAAAGAGCTGAAGGAAAAAAAACCAAACCACTAAACAAAGATGTAAAACATTTAACTGATTTAACAGGACATATGTGAAAAACAGCCCTCTAATCTACAAAAATGTAACATTATTCTAGATATGCGCAAAGTGGAACCTCTGAGAGCCAGAAATAAGATAAAACCATGGTCAGAACTAATTTTCCAATCCAATGAAGAGCTGTAAATTTACAGATAAGGATGAAAATTCCACTAATTCTTTATAAGCATCTTTATAAACATGATGGAGCTACACAGAGAAACTGGAGGAATTTCGTAATTTATGCACTTCTACTCAGTGTTGAAATTTGACCAAATTTGTCTTTAAGCTTAGCCAAAAAGTTTCTGAGGAGGATTGGTTTTTACAGAGATATTTCTCACTGAAAGTATTTATAACTTCCTAAAGTTTACACTAGCAGAGCTTCAGAACAAAAAAAAAAAACTGCTCGGGGAAAAAAAAAAAACAATGCCAAGAGCTGGGTAACAGGAAATTGTTTTAAATTTGAAACATTAAACAGTGAAATCCTTTTTATATTTAAAGAATTTTTGTCTTTAAGTTTTTTGGAAAAATTTAAATGACCACTTACATGCCTTCAACTGTGTCAAATCTAAAAAACAAAAAATACAGAGGCTTAGCTTAGCATGCTTAAATAAAACCACAAAACCAAAAAGCAGTAATTAAAAAAGTAAATTCATTATTAATAGATTCCTAAAGCTAATTATGTGCTCCCCCAAAAGCAAATTTTTCACACTAAAAGGAAAGACTGTTAGTTAAAGCTTGTTATCTTTATTTCAAATTCAGTTAGTAAATCACTACACCATGTAAGTATTAATGCAGGTTTGATGTGTAAATACTTTCAGGAATAGTTTCCCTAGAATAACGCAAGCTTTTAAAGCTATTTTAAATATTTTGGCGATATGAACAACCACTTGCTCTAAACAAGTTTTCAAAACCAATACCATATGGAGGTTCATCTGTTCATTTAAAAATTGGCACCTAGACAGGCCTTCATACAGAAAACCCAGGGGTGTTCCTGTGCTACAAAGGAGCACTCGACTCCAATGGCCTGCAGAGGTCTCACCGGCTGCTGCGCTCAGCTCTGAAGAAGGCTCGGCTACAAAGTCACCTTCCCAGAGCATGATGTTGCTCAACCGGAGCATGCCTTGTGTTAACACTTCACTAATACTACAGGAGGCGGGAAAAAAAACGCTGAAAACAAGATTCTGATATTAAGTCTCACCATACTGTAAGATGGGCTTAATAACATTAGAACCATTTCACAGAATTTGCTAAGAATACAGTCAAAAGGCGTTAGAAATAGTCTAAGCTAAGCAGTTAGAAGGATATATGCTGTGTGTATTTTGTTACCCTGTGTGACAGGTTTTGAACAGATCAGTAGATCGGTAACACTCATCTTTATGGTGTATAGTATGACTTGCAAAAAAATAAGGTTTTACTTTTAAACTTGCTGAAGGTATCTGCTTCATACAGCAAACTGAGAAGATTTCTAAAACCTTCAATTTCAGAGCAAATGTCAATTTCCGCATGTCAAGTAGCACAGGTGTGGAAGTTATAAACAACGCGTAGTTAGAAGAGATATCCATATATGTGAAGATTACCCTTAATATTTTATTTTATTTTTAAGTGGATGGGATGATGTTGAAAATTTGAAGAAAACAGACACTAAACCTAAAACACAAAAAAGCTACATAATAATGGAAAAATACATGCTTTGGATTGCTCTTAGGTCAACGAGTTACTTGTAGAACAGACAGAGTTTCACTAAATCAAAGGAGACAAATCAGACAAAATTATTAACTAGACAGAAGAAACTGCTTCAGTTCATCTGCAAAGTATTATTAAAACTTGTACCACATACTTCTATTTGTTTACACATTTGCATTGCTGTTCAAAGAAACATGTTAACAGCTGCATGAAAAAAGATCTGCTAAGATCATAAAAATACAGTTGTTTTAAAGGTACAAAAGGTCAATCCAGATTCCAACAGCTGCCAGTAGGAGATAGTTCTGGAAAAACTCAAGAACCACTGCACGTACACCTCTTCTTACATGCACCCTCCAAGTTTACAAAAGAACAGCAGCTTAGGAGTTTCCAGAGCCAGAGATTGCATCTGTGTTTAGCAGTACGCTGGTAATACCACCAGACAGCATCAGAGCACGTTTCCATTCTCGTGTAGAGATATGAGATCTGTCTTCCATGACAGAATCAGATTTCCAGAGGATAAGTCAAATATTTATTGCTCCATTTTGAGACACAGACATTTCTTTCAAAAGGCAAGCAGAAAATTTCTAAGGGGATGCACAGATAAGCTGTTAACATCTGTTCTTCCCTCTTTCAATTCATTTCCAGGAAAACACATAGTTACGAGGAAAATTTCTTCTACGCTGCTTCAACTATGACAGATTCAAAACTACGAAAACACATGGAAGACAAAAATGCTTAAAAAAATGCTGCAACTCAACATATGGATAAGGTAACAAGAATAGCATCAACTGCTTCCTAACAAGTATATGCATTCAAGAATTTTACATATTTACTTAAGTCATCCTATGTTTGGAGGAAGAAACTCTAAGTAAAGGTTCAAAATATTTCTTACAAGTTTGCAATAGATTTTGCCATCTTTCCGATGGCTGAATCAAACAAACTGTAATAATCTATTTCTTCTCTTGAAAAAAAAAAAGAAAACTTGACAACTAAGAACGCCAGTCGTATTTATTCACCTCCGAGCTGCAATATTGCAGTGTTCTGAGTGACAAATTTCTTATGGAGAAAATTGTTCCAAAAGGCACTTTTACTCAAAAATATTCAGGTGGGACAGCACAGTGACCTGAGACGCAAAAGTAAGCATGCTTCAGAAAGCAGAGTAATTCCAGGCTCTCTTAGCATAAATTCTAGCTCAAAAGCAAATCTTAGCAACACTATCAGCAACTGACTGTGGGGGTTGAATGGACAACACAAAAACAGTTTTGAAACCTTCTGGTATACGCATTTATACAAAACTGCTTCTTGTTATGTTTCCAATATGGGAGTATTTTTTTTAAAAAAATCACTGTGCTATTCTTTTTAAAAAAGAATGCAGAATAACAATCCTTACTTGAATTAGGTAACTACGTCTGTAGTTGCAGACTAACACAAGTCTAAGCAGGCACAAAACAAAAAGTGGAGAAAGTGTTATCACTGAAATTAAGGTTTTTCTAAATCTAAGGAAAACATACTAAGATTTGGAAGGGGATTAAAAAATAGTATTAAACAACACAAAACAAAAAAAATCAAAACAACTTCCTCTGACATCCAAAATGACAATGAAAAAGTTCTGCTTTTCTGTATAGTAACAGAAAATAGTAGTACAGTAGAAAGTATAGTAATAGCAAGCTAGAAGCCCTGGAGAAAATGCAGAATTTTCTGTTCTGTACCACTGTTGATACACTGTCACGTCAGCAAGGAGAAAGTTAGCTCAAGTTCTTCCACTCAAGCACATTTTCTTGTCCGACGTGCCCACCTGCACTGTTTGTTCTCAAACGTGCAAACTGCCTTACATGCCCCCCACTCCAATTTTCTCTTGTGACTGGCTCATTTAGTAATTTCAGTTCTTAAAACTCCTCCTCTCCCTACCATCAACACCATATTGTTATGAGGACAAGTGTAGCTTGAGAAATATTTCTAACATACTTGCTATATGCATCCAGAAGCCTTGAGATGTAAGTCAGGGATAATATGATGGCAAGAAACACGACAGAAGAACTAACGACTGTGTTATTGAAGATTATTCTTTTTAAGACTTGACCTCACTACAAACTTTATCTAAATTTAAGTACACTTTCAAAGAGCTGATGTAACTCACATACACTATTATATTTTTTGTCAATGCTGAACAGGGAAGTCTCACGTAGGCTCACACTAGATGAAATTAAACCATGTCCACTTAAATCATTCCCTCACAGTCACTTTTGAATCATTAAGATAGTGCAGAATAGACACTCGTTTAGTGAAATACGGCTTTGTAGCTGTCATGTGGATGGGAATAGGAGATATTTCCATCTAATTTCAGGGATCTTTTTCCAGGAAGAGCAGCTGTAACTTGGTATATCATTAGCTGAACAGATTAGGATCCTACATTTTGGTTGAGAAATTTGTATTTAAGTATAGTACCAATAGAAGAGTATCACTAGTTATGAATAATTTAATCACTAATTGTTGCTGATACAGTTGACACATGCAGTGCAGGAAAAATACTTCAATTTAAGAGCGTAGCTATTCTCAAACAGCATTACACAATGCAGAATGCAGTGGAGCCTACTTTTAAATCTTCCAATAACTTCATCAGGTTGGCAAACAACTTGCTGTCAGAGGTAATTAAAATGACGTATTAAAAAACTCCAACAACAACAAACCCCCCAAACCCTGCATTTTAGCTTTCCTCTTATAAAAGACAAAGATGTTCCAATAATTTCCCTGCCATGATAAGCAACCATAGAAGTAGCCAGGGCAGTATTTCAAAGGTGACAGTATTGAGTCTGGATTTTCAAAGTTTCTAAACAAATATTAACTCATTCTTCTCAAAAACATCCCTGGACACTGAAGTGTTGGGCATTCATGCCAAAAGAACCAATAATCCCAAAAGTAGTATATAAACTAAAACGGAAACACTAATGCACAAAAACTTCGCAAGCAGCACCAGTGAAATGAAACTTATAATCAGAAATAGTAAATGTAAGGATTCTCTTCAGAACTTAATCGCATGAAAACCTGTTTATTTAACACGTTCAGTTTAACTAGTGTAAACATTAGTGAAACAGAGAAAACCCAAATCCTAGAGTAAACAAGAAGCATACCATTTTCAGATCAGAATACAGTGAAGAGGCAACGGGAGGACAAACACAAACCCACCACCGCCCCAAAAAACCCCAAAGCAAAAATCCCACCACATGTACACAAAACCAATGAAGGATAAAAAAAAAAGAGCAAAAAGATTAAACTGCAATACAACCTCAACAAGAACTTACTTTGTTAGCTGCCCTTTATTTTTGTTGTTGTCAACACCATTGTATGTAACAGCTGCCAGTTTTCTGCTTCTGTAGTTCTCATAATGTACATTGTTAGTCACATCCTTCAGATCCTGCATATGAGTTCTGTCAATAAGTGTAATTTATCAGCTTAGTGCACAAATACAAAACACTATCTGAAAAATTAGTCCATGTTCATTTTGCAGATTGACTTAAATTATTTAATCCTCCATTGATGTCCCCTTCCCCACAATATTGTCACTCTTCCAGTAGAGCTGTCAAGACAGCAAAGTCACAGAAATACCAGATTATTTTGCACTGAACTATCTCGAGTTTACAATATTCCAAACACTAACATACAGGACCAATCTGTGGATAAATCTGAAAGTATTTGGTGAACAGATATGAAAACTGTGTATCACTACTGTAGTAGGTGCTCCAAAGCAAGAAACAAGCAAGCCAAAACTTCCTAGGTTTTATCTTTTAAGTCTGCAAAAGCCAAATGTAAAGTTCAAGACTAAGACAAAAAAATTAGCTTCCTTTAATAAGTGCAGCATTGAAAAATTAAAAAAAAAGCCTACAACTAAGTACGTATCAGCAATAACAGACAACTGGGGTTCCTGTGGTTTATCAGAATTTTTAAGAACAAGTAATCAGAAAGTAAAGAGAACCACTAAAAAAAAAAAATCATTACCACCACTGCTTGCTAAACAAGATATCATAAAGTGGAAGATACTTATTACAATTAAAAATATGGGGATTAATATGAACTCACAAGCCCAAATCCTTTCTTGTCCAACATATGACTTTTCAATCTCTCAGACATACTAGAAAACTTAATATTACCTGTAAGTTACTTACCTTATCAACATGTTCCTCAGAATTGTGAAGTCACAGTGTTCACCATTTTCCACTACAGAAAGAGGGAAACTTTTGTTGAGACGCCAACCAAAATATGTGCCTTACACAGAAGTCAGGCTTTTAGATGTCACCCATCTTCTATGTTCATTAGAACAACAGATGACCTCTAGTCCTTCCTTACTCAAACAGCATGCTTGTTAACAGTAGGAAAGCATTAACAATATATCAATGCATCTTATCAGCAAAGTTCCTATGCTCCCCTAAGCCATACTGCTAAACTATAGTCCAAGTCAGTACAGCAGAATAAACTATGGTAACAGAAACACCTCCTTTGGAGGTCCTGCCAGCACAGTTGTATAATTCAGGATCAAACACTAACCAAAGACCTCAGTCCAGATCTGGCTATATCCAAAACCTTCAGAAGACAGACTTAATGCAATCTATTTCTCCCTGCCCCAGAAAATTATTCGCAAAAGTCTTAATTTTAATGTGGATTTACTTCTTTACTAGTTCAGCTCTGGGGTCCCCAACATAAGAAGGACATGGACCTATTGAAGCAAGTCCAGAGTAGGGCCACAAAGATCATAAATGGGCTAGAGCAGCTCTCCTACGAGGACAGACTGAGAGAGTTGGGGTTGTTCAGCCAGAAGAGAAGGGTTCAGGTAGACCTTATTGCAGCTTTCCAGTACCTGAAGAGGGCCTGCAAAAGAGCTGGAGAGGCACTTTCTACAAGGGCATGGAATGACAGGAGGTAACAGTTTTAAACTGAAAGATTAGGTCAGATATCTGGAAGAAATTCTTCACAATGAGGGTGGTGAGACACTGGAAGAGGCTGCCCAGAGAAGTTGCGGATGCCCCCTCCCTGGCAGTGCTCAAGGCCAGGTTGGATGGGGCTCTGAGCAACCTGGTGTAGTGGAAGGTGTCTCTGCCCATGGCTAGGGGGTTGGAACTAGATGATCTTTAAGGTCTCTTCCAACCCAAACCATTCTATGATTAACTAAGCAAAAGGAAGGTCGTATATTTAATTGGATGCACCTGCCTACAGACCTAAAGAGAGAGTTGGCAGCTGTCATTAGATGCCACTTACTGCAGCTGTGCCTATCATCCCATTACTATAGAACAGGATGATGCCGTAAGTAGCATTTCTCTGATACATAATGAAGTGACACTGGACAAAAATACACATGCCAGAACGCTCCGGCGTGCAGAGAAGGGGTCACAGAAAGCCCTTAGCGCACACAAAATAAAGGCAAGAGATGGGTTCCAATGTGCCCCTGAAGTAGAGATGAACGTGTTCATGGGAAGGATGAAGAAAAACAGGATGAAGGAATTAAAATAACCCAAGTAAGTTCAGTGAATCCTACAGAAAAATGAAGCACGAAGCCTCTTCATGTGTTCATCTTTTATGTGCACTCCTGCATTATTTTATTCAATGGTTTTACACAAACTGGCAAATTCCACTCCGATAGTTCCTGAAGTCATAATCTCCAACTACTCTGTCTGTAGCTGACAGACTCAAAGCCACTTAAAGAGGTTCCTTTTAGCTAGGCTGTGGTTGTTCCCTTCCAAAAGCTGTACAATCACACAAGTATGAAACATCTACAAAGCTTATTTTAAAATAAAGAAAAGCAACACCATCTTGCCCATTTCCAAATGCTAACACAAGAGCCTTAAAATAAAGCTTGATGCTTCCTGGTGCAGCTGGTTTTTACTTTCTGCCAAACCTCATTTCCTGCCAGACATGCATTTCAAAGTGCTACAGCACTTCTCTTTAAAGTATTGGTCCACACTCTGCTTAGTGGCTGGGGTTTTTTTTTTTTGTCTGTTTTACACTGCATCAAATTTATAGTCCATTGCCCTTGGAAGGCAGAAATGAAGGGGGGGGGAATAAAAATCTATCTTCTCTTTATTCAGTACGTGCACACTACAAGGTAAAAGCTCCATGATAAGGAAAAACAGTTTAATAGCGATTGTTTCACTATACAGCACGGTACAAGCTTTATTTTGAAATAATTGCCATTTGAAATAAGTGAACAGCATCAAAGCACAAGCCAGAAGAACATGCAGTTATCTTCAAGCCTCTGTAACAGTAGAAAGTAAATTTTAAATTAATTGGAAAAAAAAAAAAGCAACTTATCAAATGTATTTAATTTACTACCAGGTAACTCCTGTTGTTACGCCCCAGCAATTAAGACCCAGATGTTGGGGAAAAAAAGCAACTTTTCCCAGAAACTTTAAATTAATTGATTAGCATGGCTAGAATAAATTCAATGTACAGTTCATAAATTCAAATTAACATTTATAATGTGACTACTCTAGAAAGAATTTAAGAAATACAGTTTTTATATGAAAAAAACTAAAATAAGAATGCTAGCAACAGTTGTAATTTAAGCCTCATCAACTGCAGGAAGTTATTACATGTTCTAAATTTCCTCAGCGATACTTTAACAGAAATCTGCTTGCAAAGTTACACGTTACTGAAACTTTACTTTGTTCTGAGACTGTCAGAATAACAAAATGGTATATATTCAATAAATTTCCAGACCAAAGCACATTCAAATTAAGCACTTTAAACATTTCAAATACAGACTAATGTCTAGTAAGTTTTAAATGGATAAAAATCAAGGAGAAAAGCCTTACCTTCTGCAACACCCCACGGGTACTGTCTTCCTCTCACTCTCTTGCCATTGACTTCAATGATCGTATTACTACCTACCACAGCAAGAGGTAAACGGTCCTACAAGATAAAGTATTACTTTAAAATCCAAAGCTTCTACTGCCAAAAGATACTGAAAGCATGCCCACGTATAAACTTGACGTAAGCTAGCTTGGTGCGGTAACTCTGCAATGCAGCGTACTTGAAGTGTAAGAACAGTTATGTTTACTGACCTCTGTCTAGTTTAATGACATCTGTATACACACACCCCCCTTTGAAATTCCTTACACTGTTGTGTTCTGTAAATCTAGTTAAGAAACACACATTACTGTTACTAAGTAAGCTAAGCAACAGGCAAACCATTTCCTATTTAATGAACTGCACAGTAATTATTTATCAATTCATATTCTGACTGGCTACAAGGATTGTTACTTTGACTGAATTTGTATTCAGTTTTCAAAGGGTTTGCCAAAGAACTACTTCAAGTTGTTTTTTTCAGCTGAACCAAAAACGCCTCCAATGTAACAAGCAATAAAGGAGCCAAGGGCAGTTTCAAGTAGCTGAAAGGAACAGTGCACAAATCTAAGTATTTTGGACTTTTGTCCTTGCTTTTATCCTGCTCTTCTCCTTAGTCCCAGAACATCTTCCATTTGCGCTATTTGTGTTCTATCTATTGCAGGCAATTCCCAAAAAAAATGTAAAAGCTCTCATAGGCTGTTACAGTTACTGAACAAACAGAAGCAAGGCTCAAGAAATATATACAAGATGGACTTCAGCATAAAAGAATAATTAAAAAAAGAGTAAACAAAGAAAAAGCCTTTCAGCAGCTTGGCAGCCCTTTTGATTTTCTTTAGTCATTTGTCTCCATTAAGGTTTCAGTGCATCAATTAGTTGAACAGCTATTAACTGTAATGCACACGCTTTGTGCCACTGCACACCTCTGAAAGGCAACACTTGCTCCCTTCAAAGCTCACAAACAAACAGAAATTGGTAGGTGGATAAAAGTCAAATAAGAACAGAATTTTACAAAGTGATCTTTTAAGAGTTTATTAGTGAGCATGTGATCTAGTACGCTCATTCTGAATTTGAGCCATTAAAGGAATTAAGTGATCTGAGAAGAGCATCATTCATTGCCTCTGCTGAGGAACAGTGACTTTTAGAACAGCTTTACATCGATTTTTATCTTCTAAATATTTTGGTGGGTTCTTCAATAACAACTAGAAGCTTTTCACTCTCTACCCTCCTCCCTACTAAGCAGTTTTCAACAGAAAATTCTTTACCTTTATCTTTTTAACAATCTTATTTTCTTCTTCATCATCTGTTTCTGGAAATTCATATATTTTAATTTTGTGTTCTTGGATTTCTTTCATTATCTAAAATGAAAAATATGTTACTTGTTTGAGAATTTCATACTTTGTAATAACCCAGTTTCTTTTGTGCTGCAATCTGATTCTCCCTCCTTTTGTTTATTTAGAAGATCCTTTGCACATTAAGGTGTCTATGTTACATCATAAAACTTGCACTTGTTTAACACCATGAGGTGACCCCAATGGATTATGAGCATGATCAGCGCTTAGCCAGAAGACGGGATCAGAGCCAGAGCCTCACAGTTAACAGAATACTATCCATGAGTACAAGGTAGCAAAAAAGAATAGCAGTTTTCTAGAACTCGGCAAACACAGATTTACACTAATGAGAACATTACCTGCACAGGAAAAAACTAATACAATACAGCTTAAACTCTCAGACTAGTCTAGCAACTGCACACCTTAAAAAAAATTTTTGAATAGATAACTGCAGGCATATTTCAGCCCTTTGAACTCCCACAATAGCTACTGCTGTCACTCCTATTCTTTTCTGTTTCTAGCTCACCTGAGCATCAGTTGCTTGAAGCAGGATCACCTGCCTTTTTTAATAGAGCTTGTGACTGATGGACTGACTGCACCAGTTAGTTGTATTGAAAAATATTTGCAAGCACTAATGAAAATTTAAGAGTAACTGACAGCGTCATAAAAAATAAGATTGTACTGTTTTGGTGCCCAATTTGTCTGAAGGGTGTTTTTAAAAATAACATGCTGATTAGTTTTCCAGAATTTTAGAACAGAAAAATATTGGACTATTTAACTGAAAGGTATACTGCCGAGCCCTGGGGAATATTTCTGGTTTGTGGACTGGCAATCTTGTAAGAACATAAGTTTCCAATTCATCAAGGACGTATTTTCGAAGTTTGATTTGAGAAAGTCTCCCCAATTTAACATCAACTCATTGATAAAGTTGCTTATATGTTAAGAAATATTGTGTGTTCTGCAGTTTTTTTCCTTCTTTACAAAAAAACCCCAAAACCCCAAACATTAAATGCAACCAAAACAGACTTCAGTCTATAGCGCCTTGCTTAAGTTTCTCCAATGCAGATAATGTCATTTAATTTTTAGTCTTAAATCAAGAGCTTTGCACACAGCTTCTCTTAATGCCAACTTCTTCTCAGAACCTGTGTTCTTCTAAACTAGGACTGGACGCAGTTCAATAAAACAAACTTCATGTCTTGTCTTGTCCTGTTCTGGGTCCTCCTTATCCTACCCATACCATACAGCGAAGCCTAAATATTCTACTCTGATCATGTAGTTGAAGTAAAATATAAACCACTTGGAGACATTAATATAAGATTTATTCTACATATACAAAGAAATTATATCAGTTGTATCAATTATGTTAGAATTATCTCATAATCTTTAAAATGCATTACAACAGTCCAAGACTGAACAACAGGTATGCTGATTCTCATCTAACACCTGAGGTATCTTTAATAAATATAGCGCATCAACATGGCAGTGAATACCACAACACAATCAATAATACTGTAATACTGTAAAATATTTTTTTTTTTTAAACACACAATTTCTGTCAAGCACCTAAATCTTGAAAACTCCTTTCCTCCCTTACTGATTTTTATCTCAGCAGTGAATTATTTCACTTGCCAAGAACCACACTACACTTGAAACCTCTTCCCCTGAGGATAGAAACAAGATTATTTCACCAAGAAATATAATTAAATCTAGAGATATAAATTACTTAGCTTTGCCGTCTCAAGTCATTGCTTCAGGGTTCAAACTTTGCATGTAAGAAGTTAAATCTCACCATTTCCACAGAGACCAACTTACAAAATTATCCCATGTTGTAAATATTAGTTTTTCAACTCACCTGTTTTTTAAACTGTTGGCATTCCTCGGGTGTAAGCGTGTCTGCTTTGGCAATAAGTGGAATGATATTCACTTTTTCATGCAGGCGCTTCATAAACTCTATATCCAAAGGCTTAAGTCTGAAAAACAGCATTAGAGGGTTGCAATTTATATTTATTAAACAAGAATGTTCAAATGATTTGAGATTTGTCGTGACAACTACTCTTAAGACACTGATTTGTGAGTGATAGATGTTTGAATGAAATTCAAAGGGCTACCTGCAACTGCAATGGGAAATTCCCTAGCATTGTATAATACCAGAGAAATACATCCTAAGTTAGTTACTAGCAGTCATGAGACTTCTGCTAGCTGAAATTACACTTATTTAAGCAAGTGATAAGAACTCTCCTATGAATGTAGTAAAGCTTGTGTCATTAGCTGGAAGACATTCCCATTTAAAGCCTGACTCTTGTGAATCATGCTCTGTTCACAAACCCACTTTCAGTTTCCGAGTGCCATTTATTTATATGCTTCTTCCTGAGAGTGGGCTGTGAGATTTTTTTTTTTAATACATTAGATTGCTGAAGACCATTAACTCTGTGGCCTGTATACAAATTAAGTAGAAATATCTCATCTGTAAATCGCTGTGTATAACAAAAAGACCATTATTAAAGTCGATGACAGTGACATAAAAACTGAAACACCCACCATATGAGTACATAAAAAACCATTTCTGTGGGTCAAAGTGGTCAGTATTTCCTGCTAGCTAAAGCAAAGCCACAGAGGTTTTGATGCATTAATGCTTCAGAATTATAGCAAGTTTAGTCAGGCTTAAAGGATTCACTGAAAGTATTTAACAAGATTATTTCTCATATAAAAGAAATTAGGATTAGGAACATTAAAACCAACTTAATTTGGTACTGAAATTTAGCTTCTTTTCCAAACATTATACACACATACGTAAAAGAATAAAGAACACATTAAAGAATACATACTTAATTTCAATTTAACATTTTCTACCGGCCAGCAAAATTCTATGCTCCTCAACATGTTTCCATTAAAAAACTAACATTAATGCATCTTTAGATTAAGAGCACTGGTTTGGCTATCCATTAACCTTAACATGCTTTCCCTCTCCTTACTTCAAAAAGCTACCTAAGGCAACACTAGGTTGGACGGCAGCTACCAAAGCAGAATAGTACAGAACTACAGCAGTGCTCACCTCAAGGTCTTAAGTCTGAAGTAGAGACTGAGACAGGAAGCCTTTACATAAAGATCCTAAAATTGCAGAAAGAGGCTGCAATTCATTATCACCCCATTCATTCTCTCCTCCTGTCCCCAACACAAACTAACCCCTCAGTTCAGACGTTTGTGGGGATACCAGGTAAAAACAGTGGGACGCTTTGAACAGAAGGACCTAACCTGCATTTTTTTTTCCTCTATAAATTCTAACAAGCTGGCTTTTACAAATGTATTAAGTCATAAAAACAAACAGAAGTAAGTTCATCTACACATGCTTTAATTCAATGTAAATACTATTATGCATAATTGAGCATGAAAAGTACACTACTCGATGGGTTACATGTGCTGCTGTCTCCCCAGGAAACACGACAGAAAGGTTGCACCGAGGTAGGAAGTGAGCAATGGCCCTTCAGAAAACACAGTATCTTAAAAGAGGAAATGAATGCCAATAGCAGCACCAACTCTCTGCTTCATTCGTTTCCTTAATTAGATGACAATTCCAAGCATTTGCTTCAGTAATTGAAAGACACTATGCAAACCTAACTCAGCTTTACACCTTCCCCTTCCCCCACCCAAGAATAACATGAAATACCTGTACAAGGAACATAGTTTTCCTGCTTTTAGCCTCAGAAATTTAGTGACCAAAACTTAATTTATCTGAAAGCACTGCCTCTGTTTTTCCTTACAATCAGTTTGTACCTCCCACCAGTTTAGAAAGTTTTAACAGATAAAAAGTGGGCGCCAGATGTGGGGAGAAGACAAATGTTTCTTGAAGAACCTGAAAGTTATGCATAAAAAAAGATTGACTAACATAAGGAATGTATCATTTTCCCTTTACTTAAATGACATTTTGATTTTGGACACTGGTAGAACAGTATATGCCAAGGATTCAAGTGTTTGCATTTAGAACTGACATGCATGACAACAACCAAATATCTAGTTAAGGCCAGTCTACATAAGAAAAGCTCTTCTCCACCCCCCAATACTTCTTTCCAAAACCATTCCGATGCTAGCTAAAGAAGCTGAGTGTAACAGTTGGCATTTTTCACTGCCTGAGGAATACTCCCTCAGAATTCCTTCATTACTCCCTTGAACAAGTTTTATTACTTTTTATCCATACAATAGAATTAAGCTACTTGTCTTCTCCTCCTTCTGGTTTTGAAAGTATGTCTTAAGAGTCTCTGACAAATTTAATCCGTTATAATACAATGACAAAACTCTAAGTGACCAATTTTAGATATAGTTAATGTAAAAGACTTTGGAAATGTAGTTCCCTCTCTCTACCACTAGATAGAAGTCTGATCAAGTTAAAAACTAAACAGAGGTGGAAGACTGCATAATAATTGAAAAAAATCCAGAACACCTATATTGGAATTGTCACTAGACAACAGATTACACTCCAGGTGAATTAAAGCATGCTTATAAGGATGTATGAAACTTGTCATCTTCAATTTATAATTAAAATCAAACGCAGGGAGGAAGAGTGCAAAGGAAAAATTCTGTTGCTTGAAGTGTGAACTGGTTTCTCCTTCTAATGTGAACAAAAGACATATAGATCACAAACAGACCTGGCACTTGTGAACATCTGTGTTTTTAAATTGTTCTAATTTTTCTTGTTATGTAATTAATGTGCAATCATGTTTTCTGGTGTCTAACTTCTTACTTGTCTGGCTTGCTGATGTCTGCCAAGCCAAAGAAAGCTCACCTTTGAAATTAAGCCTGGTCTGTAGGCCACTAAGAAAATCCTACTTGGAACTTTACATAACTAAGAATGCCAAATTTGGATGTTTATCTGAGATAAAAGACAGAGAAAGGAAACATAAAATATGCTAATACAAACCCATGTCCTGAAGGAGCAATGAAATATAAACAACACTGCACTCTATTATCTGGCATCTGACGTCTGTTCACTCGAGATTCTGCATTCAGGTAGTCCTCAAATTTACTGTCAATGTAGTCAATAACTGGCTGCCAGCTGCAGAGGTTACATGAATAAAAACCTGTAAGTTATATCATTTATGTAAAAAAGTATGTCTTTGATAAGAAATAGATGTAGACTATTTCCCCATGACTTATCTTTTTATTTTAAATTAAGAGACTTCAACACAGCACATTTTAAGTGACCAGCTCCTCAACATACAACCGAGTAACACAGCTCCAAAGATACAATCTGTGAGTTCACTGGAAAGCCCTTTCAAACACAATTACCTTCATTGTAATAACGTTACATAGAACACTTCAGAACAGTAGCCAAATGAATACGCTTTACTAGTCCTATCTTGTGACAGCACAGAAGTCTGCTCTGCACACTGCACATGTGGATAGAGCCAAATGCTCCATTCACTTCCCAGGGAAAAGCTGATAGCATTTCAATCGAGTTATAAAAGTACTTGGAACTACAGAAGTTAAAGTTTTCAGCTAACTGAAAAGTTCAAAAGTGTTAATATTTTAACTGAAGTGTGCATTACAAAAAAGGTCACAAGGTATTATATCTCGCATACACATAAAATACAATTCAGAGTTATTGTGGAAGAACATGCAAAGAGTATCTTACCAATTACTATTATCCACAGCATCTCCAAATCCTGGTGTGTCAACTATTGTAAGTAGTAACTGAACACCACCCTCTTTGATTAAAACTTTTGACTGCTCAACCTGTAAAATTAATAAGATAAGTTTAAATTTTTAGTCACTCCTCAAACACTGAGAAAAGCATTCAATGCTGACAAAGAATTTCTAACTTCTCTGCTTCAGAGGGATACTGAGTCCATGTTTCGCTTATAAAAACCCAATAATTTGATAATCATTAATTATTTAAAGAAAAAGGGGGTCATAATTTAAATAAAGTCAGTGACAACAGAACTCATCTAAATAGGATATATTTTAACTCCTGTTGAAACAGGAAAAACCCTAACCAACAATACTAATGCCATAATTAAAAAAAAAAGTTGTGAGATATCCAGACATTCTGATAAACCAGGCATTATACTTGATGAAATTGTGAACTTTGGTCACTTCAAAGAAAACTACACTTTTCAAAACTAATCCTCCCCCCAGGCACCTTAGACACTAAGCTTCTAGTCCTGTTAATATATTTTTAAGAATACATTTATTCTTCAGCTAGTATAATGCTTGGGAAAGGAATCATAAAAAGTGATGGGTTCCCATTACAAACAGATTGATATTGGAAGGTAACATAATCTAGCTGCAATCTATTGAGCTAGACATCACATGAACATAACAGACTGGTTCCTGTAAGCTTAGGTCACTGATGGAAACCTGGCTCAGAAGGCAACTGCACCAGCACAACGCATCATGCAAGATTTGGGTGTGGGAGTGCGTGCCAAGTTGTGACCACCCATCTGCAGCACAACTCAGCTTGCAGTAAGCATGTCATTGAACAGATTAAGCATGTCATAACATGCAAACCTTAGGCTAAACAGCAAATACACTGCTACCCCCTTCTTTCTACTAATATCTCTGTAATTATTGCTAATGCCAACATCAAGGTCTATCAGCCCAACAAAGTGCAGTACACCACTGTCATATCAGTCTGATCCACAACAACAAGAAATTACAAACTCATGTTTGTGTGTTGGCTCTTTCCAATTGCTCACACATTTAATCATAGTTTTTTACCTGCTACTAAGACAATTTCTGTTAAATCACTAGTGATGCCATTTTCTAGATACCGAGTCAAGAAATCAACCATGAGAACCATTTATTCAGAGCCACACACGAGTTGGCAGACACTGATGCCACCTAGTTGCTCATTGCTTAACATTTCTCAAGCCTCCTGAACCCTAACTGGGGAGAGAAAAGAAAGTTAAATATAACTAGGTGCATATCTGCAAGAACATTCAGAGAGAGCAGAAGCTTGGACAATAAATCCCATCTGGATGGTCTCTTGACCAAGTCAAGATTTGAGAGAGATCATATCAATGCTGCTTAAGCACCTGCACATCCCCAGTTATATAGGTGAAAGACTCTCTCACAACCACACCTGAACATTGCTGCAAACACTTTTCAATCACTGGTTATGTGATGCAATGTAGATCTACAAGATAAATTAACAGTGTGCAGGAAGCCAAGCTAAATAGCTCTTGCACAAGCAGAATACTGATTCTAATTTAGAAAAGAATATACAGAAACACAGAAAACAGTAACTAACTGCAAAGAAAGCTCCATATTTAACCTCTGAGTATGCAGGACACTATTTTTATCTACTCATCAGTAGGGATCCTATCTGAGCCAGATCAATCCCTTTTGCCGCTAGGTCTCAAAAATATTAACTCAGCTACACTGTGGCTGTCTACAGCATGCAATCATCATGAGCTGGTCCTTCACCCAACAAAAAGACAAGAAAGTATCAGTAAGGCAGCTTCATAAAACTAAAGTCCCCAACACTGGGCTACCTGGATGCTAGTCACCAAAGAATCCAGGTTGAGGTGGACGTCAAGGCCACCCAATTCAATCAACTACTTGAGCAAGTTTAGGAAGGTTTAAGAGAAATTAAAAAAAAAAACCAAACCAATTCACATTCACCAGCCTAATACACCATCAAGTTACCCTTTCACAAATTGTCCAACTCCTACCTTTCTGAAAGTGTCCAGTTAAAGGCCATAAGGACCTAGGAATACATGCGGTGCTTTAAAAAGTTATGTTTTAATTGTGGTTAATGTATTTTCCCCCCCTCAAGAGGCCTATGGAGAAGTTTTACTGTACACAATCAATGCCAGAACTCAAGAGAGTAATCCCCAGCCATACAGTAATCTCAGCCAAGAGTTTACCACTCACAGGCTTTAGCACACCGGAGATTAACTTCTGATTCCTCGCATTCTTTTTGCTACCTTGCATATAGGAACCGCACAGCCCTCCTATAACCAAGCTCTCTGCAAGTATAAGAAACTTGTAACACTTTCAAAATACTAGAGATGATAATGTTAAAGAGCTATACTCTTGCCAAGTGCTACAAGGTATCAGCTTTATTCTAGAGCACAAAAATTCCCAGCAAGAACCATTAAATTATTGAGTATTCACAGTGGAATGCTTTCACAAAAGAAGCAATTAATAAAACATTATCTTGAGCATGTGTTTATATAACAAAGGAAAAGGAAGGTCAGGAGATCCTCAGAAATGCCACACCAAACATTTTTCCTGGTTCTGCATGCTCACACAACATTAAGTGTGGCTGAATTTGTGAAGTCACCTTCTGACAAATGGCCTACACTAACCGAATGTCTGCAGAAAGTACCAATACCTTACTGGGTGTAGAGGATTTAAATTTCTTCTTACTTTTCATAAATTCATGTAGGTATCTTGCTATCAGATTAAGGTTTTCAAAAATCTACAGAACAATAAACATTAGTTGATCTAATTAGATGTCCTGTGCCTGTGTTGCGAACCATCAGACCATATCCACCAGATCCTGTAAATGGAACAGACTGCTAGTAAGGCCGGTAAATGAAGAACATGCATAAAGCGCCTCTGTAAAGTTGCATTTTTCTAATCTAAATGGATGTGCCCATACATGGTCAAAGTCACAGAAACCAGCAACATCTGGAAAAGATCCAGAAAATCACTGTAAACTAGTGTCATTCATAGTTAAGCATCCAACTGCATCCCATCATCTGATTTACAAGCATTCCCAAGGGATTCATGGAAAACATTAGTTTGAGTCCTGGAATTTAAAACTTTTTGTTAAAAGTCTCCTCCAGACGGCCATTTTCCCATGCACTCTAGTCAAATGGGTCACACGGGCCTGCTTGGCAGTTACTGCACAGCATTCATGACTGGATGCTTGTTACAGCTTGACTACTTTTAATGGATTAAACAAGCCTTTACCAGACTCCATTTCAGAGAGTCAAATAATGATCAGAGAAAACATATTTCATACCCAATAATTTCTGAAGTGTCTTTTTTTTTAATTCATCTGACATCAAGTCACTTACTACTGTGTTTTCCATGAAATTAATACATAGGACACGCCTCACAAAACAACTTCAAACTACAATTGTTTTTAACCCCAAACCACAGTTTATCTTTATCTATGCAAGACTCTCTTATACAATTCCTGATCAGTAAGTTATTCCCATGATGTAAGAGAAGGCGATTATTACCACCAAGATTTTACGATGCTCTGGTGGTCTGTCTCACCCCTACCCTACAAAACTCTTTACATCCTCAACTCAGTAAGGTTTACACTGGCAAAGAGCACAAATCCCATGGATCCAAATAGCAGCTCCCACTGTTACCTCTTTAATATTTGACTGGAATCACCTCCACATCATAAACATAATTGCTAGCACGCACAGGTAAACAATTTTATTCTCACTTAGACACTGAAATAGCAGTTTCGGTTTCCTTTTTAAAATGCTACACTCACTGATATTTCATTCATGACAAAAAGCAACTGAAAGCAAGGCAATGTTGCACTCCAAGTATACTAAAAAGATAAAAAAACCCTCATTAGATGAAGTAAGCAATAGTTTCTAAGAGGGAAGGTGGTCTTTAAATATATTTTATTCCAATTATATTATTTGCTAGGTCATTTCAGCTAGCTCTCAGCCACTCTCAGGCTTTAGCCCACACAGTGGAAGTAGGAAAAAATGCAATGGCTTTTCAGCCAGTTCAAGCTCTGCCTGCCACACCCGTCCCAGCTTTACAGAAGTGAAGCTTCCTGAAAAGTAGGGGGATTTTTCTTTAACCAGTATATTAAGAAAAATCAAACCATCTCTGAAGAAACCAAAAGGTCAGGATCATCTAATCTTGTCACCTAACAGATCAAAGTACTTAACTCAGATTCCAGAAGCTACACACACATGAAAGATGTTTTGGGCTTTTTTTGTTAATTTTGTGTGTAAATTCTTCCTATTATTTTTCCCAACTAAAAAAAAAAAATCTTCCAATGACAGGGAATCCAACTCACCATTATTTAAACTATAATTCAATTAACATAACCTGAATTGGTTTAGCTTCAGCTAAATCACACCAAGGGATATCACACTAAGTCTCTCTTCCAATAAAAAAGTCACTCTTCTATTTAGTTTTCCAACATTCACTGATTATTTCATTAATAAGTATACCGTATCAGAGCTTAACTATTTCCACACCTTTTCCAACCCACTTAACGTCTCTTTGAAACAGGTAGATAAATTCAACGCCTTTAATTCAAATAATGGTCTAATGCCCCTGCTAACAAGCTTTTAGAGAGTCACTAATATTTGTCAGAGTCACTATGGTTTTACATTAAACTGATAAAGTAGCCTAATAGACACGTCCAAAGCATAGAATAAATAATTATACCATTAATCAAACTCAGGATGATCAAAAGGTTTCTTCCAAACTTAAAAAAAAAAAATCAGTATTCTGCAAGGAATGCATTTTGTATTAGTATTCACAAGCAATGTCATTTAACCTTCTTGGCATGAGCATATCTAACTTTTTCCTGGCCCTCTGGTAATTTCTCAGTGTTCTGAGATAGGACTAAAAAAAAAAAAAACCAAAAATCCTTTACCCAAATCTCCAAACAAAACCAAACCAAAACCACCACAAAACTGTAAGGTCAGTAGATCGTAACATTGGAACAACGTTATTCAATTCCATTGAGTAATTAAAAAAAGCATTCAATTTCACAGCTTCTGTTCAGCACCTTGTGTACCCTCCTAACTCAACAGAAGGCTTAATCACTTTATGACAACTCTGTAATGGTACAAACACTTCAGTCACAGCTGAGGTGGTCCAAGACTATAATTTTGCAGCTGGAGGAACTCTGCCAAACAACAGCAGCAATGGTAAGCACCTCTGGTTCTCATCTGTACAAAGTTAAGATTATCACAAGCTATCTTCACCAAAATCTTAAACAAGTGGTGCATCAAGAGAGATGAATGGAGCTCATGCATCCTGTCAGCTGCTCAAGTGTGGAGGCAAAAAATACCCCACTGAAATGTAATGTTTCCCAAGCTACCAATAACATTACTTCATTATTTCTTAGTATTAGGGTTTTTTTTTAAATAACCTTTTTATAATACAAAACCCATGCTCCTTTTCTTGAGCAAAAATATAATTAATCACTAGCAAATTATTACACAAAACAAATGGATCAATTCAGTTTTCCAGTCTTTGACTAAATATTTTCAGTTGTATCATGCACTTGCAAGAACATCTTCTTTGCCTAGGTAAGCCTAGTGCTTAAAGTCAGTCAGGTTCACCCTAGTCCCAGATATGTTTCAGAATAACTTACAACAAGTAAAAAGTGTACCACAAAAGATACAGGCTGCAGAAGACTCTTGGATCCTTTTACACATTAGGTCCTCGCACTTACGTCAAATCCTTTAACACATCGGTTCCAAAAGCCTGTCTTAAACAATCCAGGGTTTTAGTGCACATCTACATGTTTCTACAGATGTACTCAGTATTTTAATTTATAGTAAAACATTCCATTTCCGAACAGGACTGCACCTCCATGACATTTCTAAAGTACAGGTAGCACATGAAGTACTTTAGGGCTCCCATACTTCAACAGGCTACAAGTTTCAGAACTTGAAAGCTCTGAAAGTATAGCTAAGGTGCACTGAAAGACACACTGAATATTTCTTAGCGGTTCACAACGTGGCTAGATTATTTGAAATACAGGTGCTTATGGGACAACTGCATCCCCTTATATTACTAAATTGCAAGTTACATTGTTCAAGCTGCATTTTTTTTCCTCCAGACATACCTGTACAGTCTTTTTAATTCTGTGTGAAGGACCTGGATACTCTGGGGAATACAATTCTGTTAAGAATAATGAGTTGATTAATGTTGATTTTCCCAGTCCAGATTCACCTGGAAGAAAATAGAACAGTTTCAGTAAAACCAGGAGTATCACACTAAGTACGAACAGTTAGATCTATATCTCAAACACTCTTGAAATGTACTACCTGAAAACATGCACTGCAATCTAAGGCTTTAAGAATCTATCATCTTCTCCAATTTCAAGGAAATCCTTGCAAATCCAACTGTCACTGTTGAATTCTATAGATACCCATTTTTCTGATTACACTAAGTACTGAATGCATTTAGCGCTTCTCCATTGCTCCCATTACAACACACAAAGACAATATGATATTACCCCCACACTTTATAAACAGGCTAACTTCCTAGTATTACTTCCTATCATGATGTCAAAGCAGACTAAACTATCTCCTTCATTTCAAGTATTATTTGATGCCCTTATTGTCAGAGAGGGGATAAAAGAAAGAAAGAAAAAAAGAAAAAAGAGATAGAGATTATTTTGGTCTAATTCCTAAAGCCACAAAAGCTAAAATCAAGTTCCAGAACTATGTGGTTTCCCTGGGAATTTTACTGTTGTATGGGCAGGGAACGGGGATTGCATTTTGTTTGTTTTCTGGTAATTTGTTCATGAGCAACAATAAGTCAGCCTTGCTGAAGAATCTGGAGACAAATACAGTCACAGTTCCCATGGCAAACATTACCCGCCATTTACAGCTCTATAGAGACAGGAGCAAGAATTTCAGATCAGCTACTTACTACAGTATTTAAAAAGACGATTCTTTTGCTTAGCTTTCTATTGTAAAGAAACTACTTCAACACAACAACTCAGACTTGCATGAGAACTAGGAAAAAAGTATACGAAAGCGATGCTTTTTGTTTAGGTTTTCATATGTAGTGCTGTTAGTACCTTGACCTAAACAGAAACAGTCACATAGAAATTTGCTCTTAAGATAACAAATCTGAATGCAAACTACATACTTTCACAGAGGGAGGAGAATGAGCTGCCCTGCCCCCTCACATCGAAAAGAAAAAACCTAACCTACTAATCCCCCCCATTCCTAAGAAATAATGGTTGATTTAGAGGCTAAACTCAGAAGGCTTCAAAACCTGTCTTGAAGTAAGTGTCCTGGGTTAATGCAAGCAATCTAGAGTTACAAAACAGAAAGTAGTTACAAACCTCAGCAGTCGAGACCTTGTCTCCACTGTAATAGCCAGCTCAATTTCATACACAGGCTAGCTTATACACATCAGCCATCTCGATTACAATGGTGTAGCACAAAGTCTCTGCAGCACCGAACAGAGCAGTATGATTAGCTATACTGTAAATGGATTAGCCAGCTGATGAAACATTGCAACCAGAGCTCCTGCAGCCTGGCTACGTTGTTAGTAGCGCTTGTTTTTCAAACCCCACTCTGTGTGACTGATGAGCTAATCCATGCCGCAGGCAGGACCTGCGTACAGCTGGGAAGATGGGCTGCAGCGGACAAGGAACAAGGAGATACTCAAGTTATAACCTCAAGGTAGCAACACTGGGAACACTAACTTCAACACAACAGCTATATGTGAGCCAGAAGGGACAGGCTTGCTGACAAGCATTTCATCACTACCGCTGCAGATTCTGCCTTTTTCTGTGGTCAGATGCGTTAGACATTTCAGAGCTACATGGTAAATACAGTGTTTAAAAGCATCTGGTTGTAAGGGACACACGTCTTCTACTCTGCACTTGCAAGATCTTTAGGGCAGGGTCAGCTACAGCTGAGAAGCTTCCCTACCAAGTTTACAATAGAAAGAAGCTTCTGAAAAGCACAGCTTTCCAGCCTCATAGCTGCAGCCAGTTTGAAGCTGAACCTTCTCCATCTCACAACTCTGCTCAAGACAGATGTATCATACCAGTTAAGCTGAAGAGTCTTTATCCACCCTACTGAACCCCTCAAGAGGAGGGATCCTATTTTGCAATGTACAGTTCACGTTCTTTCAACAAACATCATTATAGTTGACCATAATCTTCCAAAAGGATCTCCAATGCACTATTGAAGAAAGATTTGTGTATCAGATTCTACTTCTAGATA
>VZSC01006809.1:545294-556868 GCA_013398225.1 Steatornis caripensis | reverse complement strand
ATTGTCCTTGCTTATTCCCCAGTCGATTGCAATGGCATGAGTATTGCCATTGCGGACCCCACCCCGAGTCATTCAGCTACCTTCTAGCTACCACATCTCCCAGAGTCAGATTTCTACTGTATTTTTAGGGTCTTGTTTTCTAAAATTCAAGCAATGAGCTTAAAAGCATGACTTACATTCTTAGATTTATGACCCAATGTGAGAGTTCATTAAACGCATCAAGTGATCAAGATCACTAACGAATATGAACATTCTCATTGTGCTGTCTACATGATTTATTTCCTACCTCTTCATAAAACAAGAAAGAAAATTACTCTTGCAAGAATCACCGAAAGTTTTCCTATCCTTCACGAACAATTACTTGGCTATCTACCAGTCAAACAGTATTTCATGCTTATGTCCTGTGACAGTTAACTGCACTGCTGGGAATGCAACCACACATGCTATCTCTACTTAGGAATTTCAAGTTGCTTGCCCAAGCTACAGGTGGGACTACAAGACTGTCTAGGAACCACTCACCTGCAAGGAAAACACTTTTGGCAATTGCGGCATTGTAAACCAAGACTTCAGGTAAACTGCTCAAAGTAGTATGCTTCATGTATTGTGACCAAGAAGGTGACCCAAGTCTCCACCACTCTCTCTCTCTCTTTACTGATAACAGTACGAAGTGCAGATTCTGAAGGTGCATTAACTAACAACTCTGGTGGGTGAGAGAAGGTAACTCATCCCAATGGGGCTTGTACCTTATTAGAGACAAGCTACCAACACAGTGTGTCCCAGGGTAAACGAGTTTTTTACAAATTGCACAATTTTTTTTTCAAAGCTTCCACTGCATTCTAAGTAGAAATTTGTATTTAGAGTTACTTGATACAGTCAAAACCAAGCTGCAGATGGTTTACTGCTTTATCAGAATGAAGATATCCAACAATATATTTCTTCTCTGATATGAGGGGTCAAAGATTTTTAGTGCATTTGATAGCCTCAAGGAGTTACTACAAAGGGACCAATTTCAGCAGAAAAATGTTTTACTTCTCCACAACGTAGATATACAGAAAGTTTACATCAAAGCATATTTTATTTCAGCAGGTGAGCCAGTTTTTTCATGGATTTTTTTTCATTTTGTAAATTCCAATTATTGTGACAGTTTTTGCTTAAAATAAAATCCTATCAGTTTGATGCTGGTCAGAGAGGGTTAAAAAAACTTGTCAGAAGACAAAAAAAAGCCTTTCATCTTCACCAGTGTACAATTCACAGTTTACATGTACGACAACACCTGCAGGTTTACGTAAACCTGCATGGTTTACGCAAATGAGCAATGGCTTTGATGGCACTGTAACACACAGTTTTTTGATTTTATACACAAGGGAAGCTACGTGAATAATCAAAGAGCCTGAACTGCACCGAATGGTATGATGGAACTGTCCTCCCACAGAGGCGGAATGATGCTCTGCCATGTAGTGACATACATGACCACAAAAATGGAGACAAGACACTTTTAATTTTAAGACTGATTTTAGAAGCTTTTGTAAAGGCTAGTTCCTGTCTTCAGCGCTCCAAAAAAAATACAAACCAACATTTCAATGAATATAAAAGAACATCCAAATGAATCCCATCAAGAGGAAGGGTGGGAGCAGCACTGTGCTACACAGCTGCTCCCACACATCTACAGTTCCATGTAGGACAGTGTCATGTGAAATCTTGCAAAAAGTTCAAATTTGTATTATATATATTTATAAAGGAAATGAAGCCAAAGTTCCACCATTTCATAACTTGAGTTTGGAGCACTAATTATGGAAGTAACATCTGCTAGCGCCACAAAGCTGATTCTAGCAAAACAGAGTAACAGGAAAGTCTACCAGCGATAAATTAACTTTTGCCTATCAGCAACTGCACCAACAGCAACAAAATTTCAGATTGTCTTGTTGACAACAAGACAATCCAATCAACTCTCTTAGAGTAAAATTTGAAATTTAAGTGTAATAACTGAAGACAGACTCTTGCCACATCATTCTCATCACAGACACCATTTAAATAACTCAGAAAAGCCATTAAAAGCAGGGAAGTACTTCATAAGAATATTGTAACAGATTCTAGATAGCATTTTTCAAGAAATATTACTTCCCCTCAAAGCAGAAGCAGTGCTAGCTTTCTACAACTGACAGATTAAAACAGCTATGAAACAATGGCTTAACTTCATAGGTGAGATTTTGGGGGCTGCCAAAAGAAATGGTTCCTTGCTCCCAATCCACCACCTGCACTAAAATTCATAATGCAGCACGGTGAAGCGTGAAATGATCCAACAAACCAGGCCATTACGGGTTTGAGGATGGGAAAATGAGAGAAAGAAGACACCAGACAGATGAGGTAAGTTAAATCTAAGGGTTTCCAAAAAGAAGGCAGGGTAAATGTAAAAATCTTCATTTAAAACTAGACCTCTTCTCTGCAAAAAATCAACCACCAACAACTCACAAGTAAAAGAATTTGTGGCATTTCACAAAGAAACTCACATTTGCTTTAGTTACATATATAGGTTTTGCTCCTGATAAATAGCATCTCTGCAAATTAGCCATTTAAAATAGGCTATGTTACTTAATTAAACATGAGGCAAAGGAAGCAAGTTTTCCGCATTGAAAAAAAAGTTCTAGTCTAGTAAAACCAAGGAACTGAAATCCCAAGTTTCTCTTCATTTTTAGTTCTTCAACATGACTGCAGATTAAAAAAAAAAAGAACAACCCAATGGCATTGGTCCACCCATATTTAGTACCAACAGCAGCTGAAATTGGTAACGTGGGCTTCAGCATCCAAGCTTGCATGGAATTACAAGCACACAATTAGCAGCTGCAGCCCAGTCTTGCCAAAGCTTACCTTGCTTTTATTTCTGTGTTTGTTAAAAGAAAACTCCCATGTCTGATCAAGCTGTAGTCATACCGCAATGCAGTTTCAGAGACATTACGAACAACAAGTTGTCAAAACTGACCTACATGGAAAATCTGAATGCACAAGCTATCTGAAATAACTGGGTTAAAGGATTCAACTGGAAATGACAGAAGCTGCAAAGCTCCAGGACAACAAATCTTCCATGGTTAAACTTCATAACCAGCATACACCTTGAATTTTCACAGGTTTTGACAAAGTCAAAATAAAAAAAAGACCTTCACAAGAGAAGAAAAAAAAATCTGTATTGCTTCAAAATGAAAGGAAGAGGAACAAGAACAGTTGTGAAAGATGGTACAGAAGGATGCTCTCTTTAAGGCTAAGAAAGCATATACCTGAGACCACCACTGTTTGGTCTGGAAGAATTATGCATCTAGATGAAGTTGCAGAGCTGGACTTACTCTCTGGGGATGTATAAAGTGACAAATCTAATTGATTAAATTCCCAGAGAGAGATGATGACAAATTCCATGTTTTATCTATACATTACTATTGACAACTAATTATACAGCATTTCCAGTACATAATTTCTAACATTTGCTGACTCAAGAGTGAAAAGTGTATTAATCAACAGATCACAAATTAGTTAGTCACAGAAGAATCTTTCATTACTCGGGTAGAAATTAAAAACCACACAGCTATCTACATGCTGATGAGAAAATAACGGAAGAGTGACTGGGTTTACTTAATCTTTAAGACTAAAATACTTGGTATAGATACAGGATCAACCCCCTGAAGACAGTATAGCTTGCATTACCTGCATTCTACTTAAGAACAAATAGTATTACAGATCAACTCGAGCAAAAGGAGAGAAAGGTAAAACACGTTAGGCAGGATTTTACTCAGAAAAACCATCCAATTGATACATCAAAGGTATGAGCATCACAGAAAATTTCAAATTTCAAAAGAAAATTATTTTTATTTACACGGAAACTAATAAGTCTCTATGTAACTCTACAGAAAGCACCTAGACTGATTTACTCAACACTGCATCAGCTCTTCCCTTGAAAATTTACACATCGACACAGCAAAAACTACTGGAAGTAAGTGTTGAGCGCTCTCAAAGTACTCCAGGTGGGAGATTCTGCTATTAAGCTAATCCATAAAAACCTGTCAGAGGACTGAACTTAGAAGACTTCCAGTGCTAGTTAAAATTTCTTTCTATACGTTATACCTTGTCTCTTGATGCTTTGTCTCCTTAATGTCTTTGGAAGCAGTTGTCATTGCAGGCAGCACAAGAGAAACTATGTTATGACAAGACACTTAAGTGGCACAAGTGGCAAGAGAAAGATACAGACAGCTTGATAGAATTCTGCAAATTTACCCCAGTGGTGTTATTTTTTGGGCAATGACAAATGAATGTTATTCAAATTAGAGCAACGCCATTTGCAAGTTAGGATAATGCTGCTTTTTAGTATGTGGTCTAGTGTTAGTCAAACAAGGAGCAAAAGGATTTCAGAGATGTGCTGTGCTGGATACCTGCTGCCACTTCTAAGCAACCTTGGCAAAATACACAAATTTAATACCTCAGTTACTTTGGGGCAGTTACATGCTTTGGTTTCCGTAAGACAGCTTCCACTGTAGTCATAAAACTGGGTATTTTATCTTGTAACAAAGGCTGAGGCAAGCTGGAATAAGCTTGTGTTGCCATGACTACGCCCTTTTTAACATGGAGAGAAGAACTGTTTTGCTTAAGTGCTAAGCCATTGCTGCCACCACTATTCAGTTTTCTAATTATTACTTACAGGAAAAATGAGCCACTTTTGTAGCCAACAACAGAAGCATACATTTACAAAGCTGAAGTGAAAACAGATAGGTCTACTGATAAGGTGATATCCTAAGACTTGTCTAGTGTGCCTGCTATGTTTTGCAGCAGATGAGTGTGAAGGACAGACATGGGACGTGGACTAAGACTCCTTTTGGAACTTCCTGCCACCTAGGAAGGACACAGCCCAGAGCCAAGGACACAGAATCGGGTTAAGTCACAAGCTCGTCCTTTACAGAAGGTGAGGATGATATACAAAGAGTTTAGGCAAAAGAAATAGAAAACATAATTCTTAAAATATTTTCTCACATAAATTCTTAAAGCATTCAGTCAAATGCAATGTAAAAAAAAATACTGACTTGGTAAATTAGAGAGAATTTGGCATCCTCTTTTCTCTCTCAACATCTGCTGAGTGGTCAGGTATTGGTTTCTGCTATGCCTGGTACTGATGTGGCAGAAAAATGGTGAACAAATACTTGCCAATAGTCAGTTTCCTCTAAATTAGCAACTTTGCATATATTCCACATTTTTGTCAGCAGTGTATGCCTCCAAGACCTACAAAAATAAAGAAATCTTGCAATTTCTCCTCCACTACAATGTAATGGTATCCCTTTAAATTAGCCTTTACATACAAAGTATCACCAAGTCTCACCTCATGTCCTATTTCAATATTTATGCTATTCTAAGGATCGAAGTTTCACTGGGGATTTTGAAGTTACTTGCTTTTGTAGGGCTAGGAGCACATAAAGTATTCTAGTAATTTCTGTGTTCCATAAGTTAGAATATGAGCATACCACCTTTGCAGTACTATGGATTTTCATTTTATCTGAACTTCAAAATCTGAATTGAAAAAGTCTCATGTTGTTCTCCCACAGCAAAAAGCTTCCCACTCTGCACATGCCATCTTTAAGAATTTGCTTGAGTAACTGTCTGATTCCTATTCATGTTGAAAAGTGGTGTATCTTATACTTGTTCATACTGAAACAGTAATTTTACTAACGAGACACTACAAAAAATTAACAAAAGCTTCAGTGATGTATGGAAGTCTAAATAAGATATATCTGATTAACATGTAGTTATTTATTTACAGTTTAACATATGTGAAAGCTCCCCATTTAATAAAAACTTGAGGACTCATTTGAAAAGACATACAAATTAGGTTTCCATACCCCACAAATGTTTCATCCTAAACAACTTATTTCAAGCCAAGACTCTATGTATGCTAAATGATCTGTCATGTACAAAATTTTAAGTTTGTTTGGTTTGTTTTTTGTTTTTTTTTTTTAAGATGAGGAATGAAGACTTGCCTTCATCCTACACAGCACTGGGCAGCTGCAACAACCAGTGCTTCAAAAGAAGTGTCAACTCAAAAGCATGTTGCCGCAGCGTAGAGTTATGTACCCATTAACATCAGCTGATCTGATGCATGACTTCAGCTGAGCAATGCTACAAGTTATGCTCTTCCCCTGTGCTCTCAAAAATTTCAGACACGCACAGAATCCACAAAATACAGTTTTTGAACATCTGCCTAGGAATATTTTTCAATCACATCCTGCAAGACTGACTTGCGCATAGCTTCATTTAATACTTTTAGCATGAACATATCCATAGCATAAGCTGCTCTTTCCAACTACAAAAGTCTTAAAATTCTTCAAGGAAAAGTATCTCAGGCAAACACGGATCCTTCATTACCACTACCACAATACAGCCAGTAATTATAATGCTGATGATTCTTAGCTAAAAGCAAGCACTATTTCAATGCGACTTAGGCTCATTTTGACAAGTTTCTGAAACAAATGCCTAATCGCTGTCATATCAACCAGCACTGTAACACACACAAAAAAATTTTAATCCCGGCCTCCATGCCACCCCTTCTTTCTGCTGACACAAGATATTTCTTTTGCCATGCTGCAAATGGACTGGAGACCAAGCTTTGTTGCAGCTCCCAGAAAACTCTCCTGCTGGATTCACACGCTAATCCAATTTGGGCTGAGCACTATTAGTTCTTTCCGCAGCAGCACAGACTCCGGCCAGGTTAAAATCCGAACTTCAGCCTAAGAAACAGCTGCTATTGTTGGATCACGGTTTTTCCTAATTAAAACCATAAATACACTTCATAAATGCCACTGACACCAGTATGCCTCTTCAAGTACTTAAAAAATGATGGAGACTCATTTCCGTACTTTTATTTCCACGACGCACTTCTACAACAACCAAACTTTCCAATCCAAGCTTATTCAAAAGGTTGCCCACGATATGAAGAAACTGTGAAAAGGGAATTCCAGGATCTTTCTTTTTTTTTTTTTAAAAAAAAAAGCTCTACAGACAAACTCGTCAAAAAGAGGCTGACCACACAGGAAACGCATGGTTTAATTTTTCCCCCTTCACTTTCATTAAGCAAGAAAACCCTTCAAGTTGAGTTTTTTTTTTGGTTTGTCATCCCCACTCCCTCCTGCAATAAAAAGAACTCAAGCCTCATTCTCCTAAAAGTCACCATAACCTGGTTTGGGAAAATAAGCTGACAAGTGCATAATACTGAAATGAAAACACTCATTTCAATTTTAGAGTTTTTAAAGAAGAACAATTACTAAAAAGCTATAAAAATGAGAAAAAAACACAAACTTTGGAATAAACAAGTCTAATGCTGACTCCAGTGTCACATCAAAAAAGTGGTTTTCTGTACAGTGTTTTATGCATTAACATCTGAGATACCAATCATCCTTGCCATGTTTCAATGGGAAACCTCTCAAAAGAACCACTGATCTTTCAGACAGCACTCTCTAGTAATTTTCCAGTGGTAATTTCACACTGGTCATATTATACACCTAGCAACATTAAAACAATCAAAGGAGGACTAGAAAAAGACATTTTGCCACATCAGATTGGTCAGTGGAAGAGCCATGTCAACAAAATCCACTGGTATCAACATGAAAATAAGTGGACAGATGAGGTAAAGAACTGCAAAACAGAGTCATGGCTAAGGCAGTGACTGCCAAGGAATCTGCATTGATTCTAATATTTTTGAAAAGGAAGGTGCAATTCTGGATTCTTCCTAGTTGTTTCCAAATGCTACATCTAAATCAGAAGTGGAACTTTTACAGTTTCAGCAACATCAGTTACTGTTCAAACTTACTATGATGAAAAAAACAGGATGTTATCGGCAACTCAGTTCTCAAGAGCAAAGGCAAGACAACAGCCAAGTCAAGATGACAAAAATGAAAGGCTAAATTAAGCAGCCTATCAGATAGGGAATAAAAAGAATGAAGTCAGCAGATTCATTAGTTACGTTGTACTGTAAGGTGTCTCAAACATCAGTACCCATCAGAAGGCAAACCAGCATGCAAGCACACACCAGAATCAACAGAAAACCTAGGGCTGGGATGAGGGGAACCGGGAAAAGAGAAAGTTGGAAAGTTTTCAAAAAGTACAAGGAAGTTTGAATAAAACTGAAGTTTGAATAAAACTGAGGTTTGAATAAAATCTGAAAACAGCAGCTGTACGCAGGCAGCCCCAATCTACACTGCTTCTGAACAAAACTTCACAACATTAAGCACTTCAAGCCATGCAGACTAATCAGAGAGAAAGAAAGAACAAGAGTCCTAAATTGAGTATCATACCAGCAGAGCACTGCTAGCTACCTCAGCATCCAATTATGCTGGAGTGAAATAGCCCTACAGAAAAATCAATCAGAAAGCTATGGAAAATGGTTTTAGGCAAGACTCAGACTTCAGCAAAAATCCCTGCTGCACTGAGCTGTGTTACGGTGTACATCAATAAGCCCTCTGCTCTCCCAAGAATATTCCTTCCAAAAATAAACTCACCACAATCAACCACAACAAACTTCCTTTTTATAGTACACGTTTCAGGTTAACTACTTTTTACAGTTTGATATAAACTCACCTACACTGTAAAATAAAGATCAAGGTTGTCACTAATACCCCTCCAAAACATCATCTTTCCTTCCAAATTTCCACGAAGGTTGGTTGTTTTTTTCCTCTCCCCACTCATCTCTAGTAATGTTTCATTTGAATTATAGGCCTAAATTGCTCCAGAGAATTCAGGTACTGAAATGACCATCAGACTTATTCATAACTGGACATAACTTGCTACTTTTACCACCAGTTACCTTTCACAACATCCTCCTCCCTCTCAATTGCAGAAGTAGCACTACCACCTCTATCAGGACACCGTACTTTTTCTTTCAACTATACAAGTAAGTTCAAAAATAAAAAAATTCCTTCTCTACTAGCTAACTTCCTAATTACTGGAAAAGAAGCATCCTGCTGCCTCTAGCCCTGCGCAAAAACAGTGAGATGCATACTCTTGCCTCTTCTTAGATTTAAGGGCTTCCCCTCTCCCCATCATGACCATGACCTGTGTCTTTTCTGCTACTTAAAACAATCCTGAAGGACTAGACAAAGTTTGCCTATTTCTGGGTCAAAATTTTTCCTAAAACATACCTAGCTATGATTCTGAAAGGAGTAATTTTAAAGCACATTCAATAAAGATTTAAGTTAAAACACTTCTTTAAAAATAAAGTATTTCAACCAGCCAATCCTGAAGTCCTTGTAGCAGGCCTACTGAAGGTATTTCAGCAAAAAGCATATGCTGAGGTTGGGTTTTTTTGGTTTTGTTTGTTTTGGCAGGGGCGCGGTGTTTTTTAATTTGAAAGGTTTCATTGCAATGATTAAAAGGGCTTGTTACTATGAGTGAGGGAGACCAGATAAAGTGACCTGGACAGCTTCTTCCAGTCCCAAAGTACAGGTTTTTTAAATCATTATTTATGTAAATATAAATAGCCCATAAAGAGCTACATTAAGATCTTTAAAGTGATCAGACAACAGTAATGTCCACATCACAGGAAGAAATATAAAGCTAATTTTCAGCTATAGTGCCTCTGATAGCAGATACAAGATAACTCTCTAGCATTAAATTTGTTATTTTAAATCAGGTCAGATTTGCTCAAAGCTACATTGGTTTCACAGCATTTGTATAGAAGCACAAAAAAAAAATTTGTCACATCTGTACCAGCAATCAGATTTTAAAGAGATTTCACTGGTTTCTTTTTGCTGTTAGGATCAATTCCCTTATCTTAAAGATAATTACAACTATTGGCCTTTACTCAGCAAACACTTGGAAGACCCTCAAGTCTACTACAGACATACCATACCTACACTCCTGTGTGCTTCTACATGCTTAACCCACCATCCATCAGAGAGGAAACAGAACTATCTGCTAATTTCCTCATCAGGAAAACCAAACACAGTAAGCCCACTGCAGATCCTCAAGTGCTACCTGTCTATGCTGAACACCTCGACATTTATCAAATGAAAGATGAACAAGCTTGAAGCTTTTACAGATGACAAGTTTGCAACAGTTGACAAAGCAATCTATCAGTAAAAAGCGGTCAGAACTACTCTGGCTAATTCAATTTAACCTGAAATGTTTAAGTCACAGCTTAGAGCCTGCACATTTACTAAGTCATGTGCTTTAACGGATTCTCAGACTTTCTACACACAGAAACCCCCAGATTTCTAGAACATGCTTTCTGGCACCTTGCTTCTTTTTCTCCTTTAAAAGAAATCAGCATCACTTCACAGAAACTATGAACTGCTTCCTACATACAAGAAAAGCCAAAAACTGCAAAATTGGCATAAAAAGTTGTACTACAGGAATGAACTAAGACTTAACTAGACCTAACGCCAAGTTTATACTTTTACTGGAACAGTAAAACTTTCTGAGCATAGCTCAGAAGAATTGTCTTAATTGCAAGTATATATTTACAAAAATGTTTATAAGTTTTACATATTATTATTGTACAAGTTGTTCCATAACTGGCACAACCAAGTCTGGTTTTCTAGACACCAATGGCCATCACTTCCTACCAGGCAGTCAGTGCAGGTTCCTCTTTCAGCCCTCTTGCATCTCTGCCTTCCTGAAAAAGAGTCCTCAGCATAAGCCTCAAGGCAGAGGGACTGAATACTAACTAGCAAATGGAGCCTATTAGATGCAAATCTTGACAGAATCTTCTCACTTAGTATTTTCTCTGAAAGAAATTGAGTTCCCATGCTGCCAGACTGCCCCACGATGTGAATGAAAGCCCAGTAAATGGGAATAACTGGTAGATTCACTTCAAAAATGGAATTAAGATCAGAGCTAAAACTCCCTTGTAGATTCAACCGTCTAGCACGCTGTTTTACCAGACCAGAAACACAAGTGAGACTTGCCTGCCAGTAACACTTGTGCTAATTAATCAACCAACTAACACCAACTGTAGAATAGAAAAAGCTTATTTATGTTGTCCCCCAGAAAGCAAAAAATTTCTATAAAAATTTTGCAAACACAGCATCTATAGAATTACATTTCTAGTGTACAGCACTTTTCGAAATTCTTCAAGAGGTCACAGTCATCTAGTGAGGTGGTGGAATAAAAGGGATCTGACAACAGGCAGCTTGGTCACCATGTCTCCCACCCCTAAGCAAGAAGTGTTCTGGTGCCAGACAAAAGGTATGGGGAAAAAACAGCACTGATACTTTACACACATACCTACAACCCTGAGCTGGGCTACAAAAGGCACTAATCTTAAAATCTGAACGTAGAATATTTCTCGAGTCTCAAGGTGCTCTTTCGTGTGATCACTGCTGGCCTTAGTTACCTAAAAGCTTTTTCCTACATATTACAGAATCACAGAATGGTAGGGGTTGGAAGGGACCTCTGGAGATCACCCAGTCCAACACCCCTGGTAAAAGCAGGTGCCCCCAGAGCAGGGTGCACGGGAACACGTCCAAGCGGGTTTTGAATATCTCCAGAGAAGGAGACTCCACAACCTCCCTGGGCAGCCTGTGCCAGTGCTCTGTTACCCTCACAGTAAAGAAG
>VZSC01006809.1:507311-544998 GCA_013398225.1 Steatornis caripensis | reverse complement strand
TGCTGGCTCATGGTGAGCCTGTTGTCCACCAGCACTCCCACGTCCTTCTCCGCAGAGCTGTTCTCCAGCAGGTCAGCCCCCAACCTGTACTAGTGCATGAGGGTTGTTCCTCCCCAGGTGCAGGACCCTACACTTGCCCTTGTTGAACTTCACCATGTTCCTCTCCGCCCAGCTCTCCAGACTGTCCAGGTCACACTGAATGGCAGCACAGCCTTCCGGTGAGTCAGCTGCTCCTCCTAGCTTTGTATCATCAGCAAACTTGCTGAGGGTACACTCTGTCCCTTCATCCAGGTTGTTGATGAATATGTTGAACAGGGCTGGATCCAGCACCTACCCCTGGGGAACACCGCTGGTCACAGGTTTCCAACCAGACTCTGCACCACTGATCACAACCCTCTGAGCTCTGCCATTCAGCCAGTTCCTGATCCAGCTCTCTGTCCATTCATCTAGACCAGACTTCCTAAGCTTGCCCAGGAGGATGCTGTGGGAGACACTGTCAAAAGCTAGGGGTATGATTTATATTCAATCCAGAAAGGAAACAAACATCTCCCCTTTTTCTCAAAACTTACTGGTCTGTCTTCCCACACCCAGGGATGGAAGTCAGGAAGTAAGCTTTTATTCAACCAAGGGAAGAACACATCCTAAACAGTTTTTTCCTTATATTATACTTTATATACATTGGTATTAATACTTTTGTACTCCAGCTTCCTTACAGAGAGCCTTGCTGTTGGGTCTGTTTGCTCCTTTTCCCTTCAGGTGCAGAAGCGCTGTTTCATCTACAGCAAAACAGCATTTTCTAGTCCTCATCCCCTCAGACTACCTAAAGCAGCCCTCACTGAGTCAAGAGCCACGTTCATTGACCCCACCAAAACACAGTGGTGGTTTGCTGACCAAGGCAGCAGAATTCACACAGAATAGCAGAGATGGTCCCCTTTCCAGAGCCAAAGCCGAAAATTATAATAATGTCGGTGCCTTGGAAGTGGAATATAATTATTGGGAGCAACCAGTTGACTCCACTATCAAAGAGGGACTAGAAATCAGTTCTCTCACCTTTCTATTCAGAAATCCTGCCCAAGAAAACAAACTTGAAATAGCCTATGTAAAACCACACAATTTTTGCAACCACACTCCAGTTCTCAGAGATTTCATAACCCACTGAATACATTTTATTTACAATTCTAATATTAGCCCATTGACCCAGGCAGCAACAAGCTGCCGAATATGGTTAGGCTATTTTGAGTAGTATTTTGGTAAGAATTGCTTAAAAGAAAATGAATTTAGCACCTTTGCATCACAGAGAGTGCATTATCTCCTCCGCTATCCTCACAGTTCTCAAAATGAAGGATGGCACAGTACGTAGCAAACATACTCCTACCTGGAATGTGTTAGTATGCACCAGATCTCCTAAGACTTCATAAAACCCAACATATTTGAGAACCTTTTTGCATACAAGCTTTATGTAAAACCAAATAAATCAGTACCACTAAAAAACAAAACCAAAACACCCCACATCACTGCAGCTTTGAAGTTGTCCTTATCTTTTTCACTTGCTTCTTTCCAAAAGCACTACGGGACCCCAGGCATAGACAAAATACTATTTTAGAACTTCAGTATGTTTAACTGAGATCAACATTTAACAACTACATTTCATATACCCTTAAACAAAAAGTGCCAAGAAAAACAGGCATGTAACAAGAAAAAAAGCTCTATTAATACAACCTGTTCATAGCATACACAAATAGTGCTTAGTTTTGATTTATGGCCAATGCTAACTACTAATTAGCAAGTTTAGAACTGAGATATTAAGAAGCCTGTTCTGAAAGGCAAGCTAGAGTAGTTTCAACAAGCTTCAGTAGTTAAATTATCAACATAATACAAGTCATAGTTGCTATACATAAACTCAAATATGGCCTACAGGGAATACAGACATGGTAAAAAAACGACAAAAAACTCACACTACCTTTCAAAAACAGCATTATACAACTTCTATACACAAATAAAAAAGGTAAAATTGTACTGCATTTTAAGCAAAACTTATACCTCATTGGGAACTTTTTTTTTTTTAATATAAAGTATTGAAGTTTTCTTTGCTTCTTTGCGAGACTTAAAAAAACCCAGCCAAAACACAGAACTACCATTTCCATATCCAGGTTTTGTTTATGAAGAAATATAAAATTCACATTCCCATACTGAAGGTCTCTATAACTAGCTTACAGGGAAATTAAATGTCTCAAAATAGCTGAAGATGCTGAAGAGCTTAGGAATAGCTTCCATGTATTCTTTTGCATTCTTTACAGCCATACGGGACTCTGAAAGGAAAATCAGTATGTTCTGCAGTTCTGGATGCGGCTGATTTATTATGACCTGGAGTTTGAGATGGAGACTTCAGATTAAAATGTTATACCAAACACCCTTCTTTGAAGCCAGTAAAATGACCCAGCTTCTTAACCAACTACAAGGCAAAAAGCGAGAAAACCCTTCAGAATGGCAGTAGGTCCATAGCATGATTTGGACCATGAACAAATGGATCACTGCATCTGTGCCTTTGAAGTGTCTGTCTTTGTTGACATGAATCATGGCAGGGGTGCGGGGTGGGTGGGGGTGTTACCCAGAGGTTTACCTAATGTATTTAGCAATACTTTGATGACAGAAAGGGCAGGACCGAAACACATTTAAGCCTTCAAGATGAAATACCCAATGCGCTCACAGGTAACAAAAACAGCAAAAAAGGTTCTGATGAAAGAGGTATGGAGAAGAATTTATGCTTATAAAACGGCCCCATGATACAATATTCAGACCAATTCCAAAAGCCGAAGTGGAACATTGGCAATTGCATTCATCCTGAACAGTGTCTATGCACAACGTCCCAGACATGGTATGCACTTGACTCAGCCAGCCAGACAACAAGCCTCCCCTGACAGATCTGCTTTGTAAGAAACTGTGTTAAGTGGCAACTCATTTACCCTATCCTTTCAGGGAAACACAGTATACCACCTCTACCTCACTCAACTGCACGATTCCAGTGTGTCCTCTTATCCTCATTTGCAAGGACTCCAGTCATCTCAAAGGAAGATCACAAAAAGCTGTGGTATTCAGCGTGTTTGAGTTAACATAAATCCTCGTGGGTAGCTGGGTAGAGATAGATAAATCCTTGTGGGTAGCAGGTACCATCTGACAACCTCTTGTGGCATACTGCAAGAGGCTGAACAGAAATTCACCTTTGTTAGCAGATCTGACCCAGAAAACATCTCCATGAACCACAGCTCTCTGCTGTTCCTGCCTACATTATCACCAGCCAGCCTCGTGGTTTCCACTTCTTCAGCAGCACCCAATGCTAAATCTGAATGGTGAGATTCAAACTGAGAGGGCAGCACACAGCAGAAATATCTGTCCCGATCACATTTTGCCACCTTTTTTTTTCTCCATGGAAAGTTAATTACTAATTATTTTTGCAAATCAAAATTTACATCTTGAGACTAAGCAGCAATGAAAGAAGTTTTCTTTGTCTTCTGTTTTCACCTTCTCTTCCAGTACTTTCCCACTTCCACGCTCAGCATATCAAGTCCTCACTTTCTCCCAGAATAGCTTCAAGAACTACAGCTTTTGATTGCTTCTAGAAGCAGGCAACTCTGAAGTTACACATATGTTTGGACATATGCAGTCACTTTGTTAGAAGATGTGGAAATAGCTAAAGATGTTTCTGAACAGTAAGTAATAAAAAGCCTTCCAGAAACGGTCCAAAGTACAGCAACAAAAAAGGTGCAGCCAGAAACATCAGACACAAGAGACCTACAATTTACTGACATGAAAGGATGTTAAATATACTCAACAGTACTACTATGACACAGTAGCTTGAACAAAACAGGTAGAAAGGTATGTAAGATACGGCCCTTGATCTTCTATTCTCATAAGCATAATCAAGGCACAATTTAACTAAAAAGTCATCCGTGATCATGGATAGAAATAAAGATGGGTTTTTTAGTTATCTTAGTCTTCTCAGTTGGAAAATAAAGATTTCTCATTTGCTTATTTCTCCTGTTTGCTTTTTTTTTAAAGATACCTCATTTAAAAGCTTCTGACTATATCAAGAAAATCTAGCTGAATTTTTTAAAATCCTTTTGTCTACATGTAACAAGAACTATCACAAAACTTCAGCTATGAAGAGGCTTTTATATAAAAAGCCAAAAGGGAGCAAGGGGGAATTCTTACACAGCAAATTAAGACTGCAGTTCATTACAAATAAGAGAATCTGTGTATTTATCCTTTTTTATAATAAATAGGTAACATTCACTGAAGTGTCTACGTCATTCAGACAATACTGTCAGTACTAGTACATGCATTAGAAATCTCTTGCATGAAAAACCAGGTATTTTAAAGAGATAGCTACTTCATGTGGAAAATGCTCAGGAAATACACAGCAATTACTGCCAACGTAAATTTGGCATACCTCTCTAAAAGATACCACAATCTGCAATATCCCTAACTGTGTCAAAGTTCATCTTGTATCTTTTCTGTAGTTAGAACTGCTAGAGGCTCTCAAATTCTTATCCAATAAAAGCCAGCCTCAAGCTTCATCTAAAGTACATTGACAGTAGATATTGTTAGAACAATGTGTCTACCTGAAGAAAACAAACAGCTTTTAAAGGTGTGACGCATTTGCTAGAAGTACTGAATCTTCTAGTATACCTGCAAGGGTCTAGTTCTCACTAGTTGGACAATTAGTAAGCAGCTTTCTCCTCCTTATTAAAAACCCACAAAAAACAAACAAAAAAGTAAAACAAAAAATATCCCAACACTTTATTATTGATTGGATAGGGAAGGTGATTCTGGAGAATAAAAAAATCTTACAGCCAAAGATATGGATGAAAATGCAAATTAAGCCTTTAACTACTTACCTGGGGAGAAAGGCTGACTTTGCAAGAGGGAGTATTCCATAAAGCATGAATATGAACAGCACATAGAACAAGTTATGAAACGCCTCTCCAAAACCACAAAATGCAGTCAGTAAAGATTCATCTTTACTGAGGCAACGGCTCTAACCCTAGTGCTTATTTTTGCATTCAGCATGTCGAGGACAACCTAACCTTAAAAAGATACATCTAAATCAAACCACTTAGAAACATGCAAACAAGAAACACATCATCTTTGGTAAGCATGGTTGTTGGGCTTTTTTATTATTGTTATTGTATTATAATAAGCTTTTTATTTAAATATTAATACTATTCAACATTCATGAAATTCATTTTACTTCAAGCTGACAGCAGCAGTCAGTTAAGGAAACCAGTAAATATACAACGTTAACAATCATAACCTTATTTGAATAAACAGAAAAAATTCTCTGCCTCTGACATCAGCTTATCTTCCTTACTAGTAAAGGGAATCCGTTCTTGCCCGGCTTTCCAATGGCAAAAAAATGATGCAATAAATTACTAGTTTTAAAATGCTCAAGGAATAAGATAATCAACTGCAGGTTTACTCAATAATTGTATGTTCTTTAACAGTTTATTAACAAAGACATACATCAACAAAGGTCTTCAAAAATACGTATTCAAATTAGCGTCAATCAAATAAGAACTGTCATTATATGTAATTTAATCAAATGCTAGTTTCTATCTGAGGCAACACTATTTAGTCTTTGGATAAAAAACTACTTTTAAATAAAATGTTCACAGCACCTGGTTAATGAGAAACTGAAAATGGCCTAACTTCACCTGATTAGCAACTGCAAAGCATGTCAGGACACAAATTTAGTCAGAGAAAAATTCTAAAGGGTATTAGATTCACAAAGATTTCAGAGTCCTTTCAAACAATCAACAACGTCTTCCATCTTCCTGAACTCTAATTCTGGTTAAAATGGTATAAGAGTATTTTTGTAGTTGAGCCTTTTTGAGGCAAAATGACACCACCTAAATGGTAAAATGAGAAAGTTGAATGGTAAAGACTCCTATGCAGCATCTCATCCACATGATGAATCTCTAGATTATAATGTTATCTGTCTCTGGAAACACCTGGACTATCAAGCTAACATCACTAACCGATTTGACCGAAACATTTGTCAAGTAATTTTGATAACCATACTGAAGAGTCTATGTTTCATCATAAGTTCAAGAACGGAACATACCAGACCACTGTATACATTCATTTATTCAATAAGACACGTGCAAGTGTTGGGCCAAATATGCTCTACCATACATACAGCCTTAAAATATGACTGTGAAGTGAACGTCACGATAGTCCTGCTGGATGTGACCCTTGGCTTTCCAAACAGTGGTGTACAGCAATAAAATAACCTATAGAAAAATGGAACAACAATGTGCACAAACTCAGGATTTTGCTTTTTCCTTGCCTTCCTCCACTTAAAACCCACACTGCGTCCCCAGATATTACACAGCCATAGGGAACATATGAACAATCTTTCAAAAAACTCCAGTATCAAGTGTGACCCCAATTTCAAGGGAAAATACAATCTAGCCTGAAACCCAACTCTCTTTCAGCATGAACATGAAGTCAGATAATTGCTCACTAACATTTTAAAATAATTCAGTAAGCCCTTTCAATAAAAGTTACGTACAGAACATAAAACCTTTGGTCTCACTAAGTGCTCAGAACCTGTCATCAACTGACTTGAAAATAGGACCTAGCTCATTTTATCTAACCCAATATCCTGCTCCTCATAGAGGACAAAGTAGATGCCCAAGAAAAAGCATACGAAAGTGCTTCAAACAGGGGTTGGACTAGACGACTTTGAGAAATTCTATTGAACCTGAAGTGTTCCATGATTCTGTAAAAAGGTATGCAAGCAAGCAGTGATATTTCCTTGACACACCATTTATCTCCCAAAGTTTATGATGCTAGTTAGAGATCTTTATTTTGACCTCTTAACAACCTGTGCTTGTGGGAAGTTACAAACAGTAAATGAGAAAGCAAGCATCATCTCAGTCAGGTTCTGATGCTATTAAACTCCAAATTTATTTCTCAAAAAACAAAGGCAACAACTTCAGCTAGTCACAAACTCTAAGTAAGAAATGGCTGCTTAACACTTATTAGCAGGAGGGCTATTCTGAAGCCTTTTGAAAGACCTTAATAGATGCACAGTCAACAAACTGAAGGAGGCATGCAACTGGAGACCTCTTCATCTGTCTTTAGATAACTGCTTTATTCAAATTAGTACCATGTCATGATTTCAACTACTGTCACTATGCTGATCATCCTGATTTCCTGTATTTTCTACTTATCCTGCTGTCTGTATCACTCAACACAATTTAATAGGCTTTAGAAAATACAATTACAGCATTTCACAGTGTCCCAGAAGCAAATTACTTCTAAGAAATTAAGTTTATTTTTAGAAAAGACAGAAAACTTCAGAAGAGCACCAAAACTGAGACAAGAAGATGTGTATATAATATATACATACACACTGCCTTGAAGTTGTTGATTATATGGTACAGCTGATGTTTTGAATTTGTAGGTCTCAACTCCTTTCTAATTAGACAGATCTATAAAAATATTTTGCAATTAGTTGTAGAATAAATTCTTTTGTTGTTACTTAAAGCAGAAGCTGTTTTTTGAGTAGAACCTCAAATGGTCCAAGTATCTGCAAGTTCATAAAATACTTCCTCTAAGTCAGTTTTATTTTATTCAGTTATCTGAATGCTTGCCATTTGATATAAACTGACCAAAGCAGATAAATTCACAGTCAAATAAAAATGTGGACACTGCCCTCAGTTCAAACCACAGTCCAACACTGTATAAAAAAATCACATCCTTTTACTTATTGTACAGACTGAAATACCTGCAATAATTCAAGCCAAATTGTTACAATTCGAGGAATACTTAAGGCTAAAATCCAGACCAATCATCCAAATTTCAACTGATTTCTTTGCATTCAGTCACAAAAAACGTTTGTTCATAGAGTGACCTGACTGTTAAACAGTACAACAACAGCAGGTAAAAGGACGAAAACGTACAGAGCAAGAACTGTATTTCAGAAACACAGTGTGTACACAGATTTAGTTTTCCAACCACTAGACTGTGTTGGCCCGTTAAGTGAATTAATAAGCAACGTGCATTATTGGATTAAGCTCTACCTGTATTGTAGCAGAAGTGAGTATTGATTTTGCAAAAGCACTGATAGAAGATTTCCCTGCAGTGGTAATCGGTTTTGGTTTTTAGCCTCAGTTTATCAGGAAGAAGTAGGAGACAAAATATACACTTAAAATTATCGTTCAAATTAAAATTACATATATCGTAAGCACTCCAGACCATGAAAGAATAAAAATTGAAAAATTCCAACACAACTTTACAGAACACTTGAATTTAAAATGCAATTTTTATTGATATAGAAATCTACATACCAGAGGGCATTTGGTGTAGCACGCAAGATCATGCTCTTCAAGGTCTGACTTCGCTAGGGTTTCACTCACGTTAATCAATGGGCCACAAATGGTAGTGCTGTGGAACATACTTGGGGTGTGGGACAGGAGGCTTCGCTCGCCCTGCTCAGGCTAATCCCTGCATTAGTACCCTCATGCAGGCTTCAGAGAACACAGAAACAAGGTGGTTGGGATTTCATTTAACACTATTTTTTTCGGAATCAGAAGACTCATGCTAACAAGGTTACCTTTCCAGAATGAGGAGTAACATATACTAAACGTCTACAAAGAGAAGATATAATTTCTTTTCACAACTTCAGATCTGTTGCTGAGAGCACATAAGAATGGTTAGCCACAAACCCATGCAACCATCTCAAAGGTTTCTACATTCCCCGAGTCTTTTGTCAGAAGTCTGGAGATACAAGATTAGAATTCTAGTAAGCAAAATGTAGTAAGTTCAAAAGGGAAATCCCCCTAAATATAATTACAATTAAACTTGAACACTATTCTGTGTTGCTAACCTCTCCACAGGTCAGTAAGCAAAACACCATCACGCATTATCCAAGACCCAGGAAAACTGATGCTCAGAGCGAAGCTTGTCTTCAGGTCCTTCAAAGAGCTCCTTCTGTCATTTACTTGCACCATCCTACATGAAGACAACGGCATTTTTACTTTAGGATATTACATTAATTGGTCAAAGGCCTGTTTGACTGACTGTGCCACTTGCCATGTAAAGCATTTTCTGGGGGTGAAAAAAAGAAAACAAACTAAAGCCTCTTCATCAATGGCAGATGTAAATAGCTAGTGAGGAAAGCAGTGAAGCAAAAACCAGAAACTGAGAAAGTTTATTCTCATACCTTAAACCAAGGAAGACCAGATGCTAAAAGAGAATTGCTGACTTTCAATACAAACAGAAAAGTTTACTCTCAGAAAACATACAGCTCCCTTTTAACTCCGCAGTGTTGGACAGAAACTTTTACAGTATCTCCTCATCAGAAAAATCATGTAGAAGTGAAGGTAAATTAATGGATCACAGTTTAATATAGATACAAAGTAACTGTTTTACAGATTTACATCATACGGTTTGAGGAGATATTTATAGAATAAAGCTCAGCTAGCTCTTTACCCGAATATTCTATCACAGGTGAACTATTCAGATCTTTCATGAGACAACTTCAGAATATTCTTGATATTATCTCATTTGTAACAAAAATTACATTATTTCAAAAGAATACAAATCCAACTACATTCGGTGCAATAGTTCAGAATCCTCCGATTTATTGAACTGTTGCCCTGACTGGCAACAACCAGAGCCTTGGTAATGGCCATCTTCATCACAGTAAAACAGCATAAAACTTTTTTATATCACTGGCAAGTAACATTCAAGATCAAAAAATAGAGGTCTTAAATAAGACTCGATAAGGACAGCAAGTTCCAAAACACTGGAACAAGCTTAAGATCAACGTTACTTGCTTCTAAAACACATGGTTCCCTACTAGCCTTCTGAATACAAAGCACAGTATTTTTGTCTTGAAAGACAGAAGAGAAGACACGGCAATATGGCTCAAGGCAGTAATAATAATCTATGCACGTGTGCAATGAATTCCCTTTGTTACTCCATGCCATTCTAGCTTATCAAGTGTCACCGACTGCTTACCCAATATTGTTTTTTTCCAGCAGGGGTTTGTTCCACAGTTCTTCATTTTAACACAATACTGATTAGCCTGTACTGCAGAGTGCTCCACAGACACAACAATTGCTTTCAGCATACTGAATTACTACTTTTTAACTGACTTAGCAACAGAAAATGAACCCAAGATTCAGAATTAGCCCATAAACTCAAAACTTAACATATAACTACTTCAGACTGCAAAATCGCTATTTTAAAAAGACTGTTTGCAGTTCGAGACGTCACCTGGGAATGTTTGAGATTCTTTTCAAATAAGCAAGCTGTTACCTTACATAGAAAGCAGCACCACTTCACACATTCCAAGTAGTAAAATATCAGAGCCAGATGCTGTTAGAACTGACACTTGCTGTCCTTATCTGTCCTGCATTTATTTCTGTCCTTCCATTGCATTGCTTCTCGATCTGCAGAAGGCCAAGACTTTAATTCCCTTAAATTGCAGAACATTTTGGTCCTTCTGGAGGAACATCTGCCCCATGAAAAACACTTGTTTAGGTTTCACAGCAGAAGTTTCATGAACAGAAGTATCTGAACAATGCACTTGGCATTAGCTTTGACACACTTGTAGTTTCATTGTAAGATGTCACCATAATTTCCGGTTTAAAGCCTCATCTATGACAGAAGTCAAAACTTCAGTGATATAAAGCCGGAATTGCTTGTGAAATTAGGAAGTCAGGGCTCTCCAAAAACTCTCACTTCAAGCTTAATAGAGGGAAGGGACTACATTGAATGGCATCGTTACAAACTTAATACAGCTTGTAGTAACACTGACAGAAATTTTGCACCATTCCAAGATAGAGTGTAACAGTTCTTACATTTGTGCTCTTGGTATGTGTAGCAAAATTACCTACAGTGAAAAACTGGGATGGAAGCAAAGCCTGACAAGAACTCAAAGAGAAAAACTAATTTGATGAAACAGTCAGCTTCAGCAGCCTTTCTTATCTCCAACCACTGGTAAGTCTAAATATTCTGCCTTAAGTATTGTATTATGGTAAATGACTGGAAAAAACATCAGACTACAACACCAGAACAGAAATGAGAAAAAAAAACTTCTTAGGTGATGTTCATTCTCTTTGATAAAAGAAATTCTAAGACAAGAGTATGGTATAAATTCTAATTTACCAGTAAATGTGCTCAGAAGCTTAACAGAAAACAACATCTGAAAACAAAAATCAAACAGTTGTGTGCAAGAGCCATACTACATACAGAAAAACGCTGGAAAAAGGAACAAAATTTAAGAGCTTCAAATGGATTCACAGTGAAGATCTGAAGTGACTACTGCAAAATCAGCCAGAGGGAAAACATGCATATTGAATGAGAAGAGTCACATTTAATGGGTCACTGTGGCTTTACTAGAATTGGATATTTGGATGGAGTGTTTGTGGTCTAAGAGTATCACTTTGGTTACAATATTATTAACCTATTCATTCATGAAACTCAGCATTTCTTGATACGGCAGGCAAGCCTAACATTTTCAGGCAACAGGAAGGAAAAACCAGCTTTCAACTCATACAGCATATTTACCCATACAAAAGGTTGACTTCTACTAGGATAACACTCTGGGCTTGTAGCAAAGATGGGCCCAAAAACAGTCCTGCAGTAAACTGGCACCTGATTACTCAGGACTAATAAACTAGAAATGGTAGTAGTGCGACTTCTAACAGGTCATTGCTTACAAGATGTGCAATATTTAGCTCACACCCTATCAACACACCATGACAGCTCAGGACAATCTGTTGACTTTTGAAGGTAGAATCAACCAATTGTTGGCCACTTGATATCCAATTTACAAAGTAGAAAGTACCCATTAGTTAGGTAACTTCTTTTAGATGTGTTTAAGTTCACACATTACATGAAATACTATTACTTCCGAGCATCTACAAAAGTATAAATAGAATATCATGCAGTGACTAATTATTCTAATATCAAAACTTAATTTCAGATAAAGTGCAACCTACAAACCTGTTACCAACAGGAACAAGGACGAGGCTCAAATGCTGATCTCACCATAATGAACAAGTGTACTGTAATATATGTTTGTGTGCATATGTGCACATATTCAGATGTGTAAAATCTGCAATGACATTTTTATTTAGAAATAAAATTAAAAACTAGTAAACTAGGATAAGAAAAACCACCTAGAACAAAAATATTTACATAGTTAGAAACATTGCAAAGGTTACTACTGGCCTAAAGACAGCTAATACTGTGACAGATTAATTATGTAGGCAAGTACTGAAAAACTCCACAAAGCTTAAAAAAAAGACAGCGAAGATGACACCTACACAATGCAGAGCACAGTATCTCATCAGATGGTTTTCATTAAATTCCCTGAATGTGTCTATTAGAGACTCAGTTTTAAATACAGATAGAAGTAAAATAATCCATACCATTTGTTATGAGACTGACAAGGAAATGATATATGAAACAGAAAAAAGAAAATGTTTCCAACAGAATCATCACTTATAAAAAGTCTATTACCTTACAGGCAGATTTTTGCCAAATTATGGGTTCACATCCACACACTTAGGTAAAACTCTCTTTCCTCAAAAACCTTTGCCAATAAACAAAGAATTTTAAAAGAGAAATTAGGTTCTGACCAAAATGTTGCCACATAAGAAACAGTTTGGTTTTGTTTAAATACAACCACTATAGCTTTACAAAACATTTTCTTAATTTTCCAAAGCAGCTTTTTCATATAATAATACTTGGTGCTTAATGTCAGAACTCAAGCATCCAGTAAGAGATACCATACTGAAACTGGCTTTCATATTATCTACTCAAGAAGCTATGCATTAGTTAATAGAGAAAATAAAAACCCAAAAGCTCTTCAAAAGTTATCCAGTAAGCACTACAATTCCAATTAACGTTGTAGTTGCAAACAATGAAAAACTGAGAATTGAAGAGATACCATTTTAAATACCAGCTTCAGTTCTGGCCATTTGAATCTTTAAGCATCCTTCAGTACAAGTCTAAGCTATTGCACAGTGAGGGAAAAGCTTAAAATGAGCTTAACAAAAATTAAGATTAAAAAATAGGGGGTTTTTATATTACGTGATTAAAACCCACTACACTATGAGCACCTTGTGAGAGTTTCTGAAGAGCTATGATTTCTATATGAACTCAAATAGGTAGATTAACGGACTTTCCCCGACACTAAGTTTCAATAGCAATACACTGTAAAAAGTTTCTCTTCCTCCATTATGTTTTAGAAGTTGTGCAGGTTTCTTTCCCCAACACTAGAAGACGACACAGGAAAATATCACAAGAGGCAAGAAGACCAAGCACGCTGTGAACTGTATTTCACTGCATTACGAAAGAAAGGGGCAGGCTGGGGGGGGGAGAGGGGAAGAAAAAAAACCCCACACATACAATCAATGATGAAGTATGAGAGAAGATTTTCTAATTGAAGCCACGTAGTCACATGAATCTGTACTTCAAGCTCTCACCTGACAGTAACTCAGTGGAAAATCATGCATTGCAGGCCAGCAAACTCACTGTTAGATTACTGGCCTTTCACATATTGAAGAGAGATTCACTTATGTTCCACAGAAAGATCTTCAGAGTTCATGTATTCTGCCTTCTCAAGAAACCTTTATCAACTTATTTCCACAAAAAGGAGTTATAAGCTACTGGTGAGGCATTACTCCATCAATAGAGATTACTCCAGAGGAACGTGTCATCTAGGAATACCCCGGCTCCTTTCTGAGTTCTGCCACTTTTCTATTTCTTTCATTTTTGTCTCTGCCAATTTTCTTGAATTCAACGTATTTTGCTTTGGTATCCCTGTCAGGTACATGTAAGTATTCAGCTATCAATTTTAATACTCTGTAGACATCATTGTTGGAATACATATTCACAGAACTAGTAAATGAAAGGCAGTAAATTTTTTTTTTTTAAGGTTACAAAATTATTCAAAAAAACTTTTCTTATTTCACCAAAACCTCAGAATCCTGTCAATGGAATACCTGCAATTTAAAATAGCTTTTTTCTTTTTTTTTTTAATCTAGTTTCCTAAGGGAGCCATATCTGCTACACAACAGTTGAATCCAGACTACTACTTTTCTTTACAGAAAGAGTACCCTGGGAATGGAAAGAGTGCTGTCTAACCTGGCCCTAGCCCACTGGCACAACAGTACCAGAGAGGCAGTCAGCTGTTACCCAGTATCTCAAAAAGGGCTGCAGCCAAGGTAGTAACACAGAACACGTGACAGTTTTCAGAAGATGAGAGAATTCAAGGAACTGAGGTATTTTAAAGAAGTGAAGTTACAGGGAAAACAGAGGCAGGACACATTCAAGAAATAAAAAAGGCTTTGCTAGTTCTTTTCCACAATATGCTTTTTCTTTCTAAGATATGTATGCCAGTGTACACTCCTGACTCTATACATAAGGAAAAGCTCCACTACCAATAATGCAACAATATAGCCCAGGGAAGCTAAGAACTGACTCATAAGGTCAGAGCTCACTTTTTCCACCCCCTCCCAGCAGGTTTAAAAGAAAGCATGTTTTCATTTAAGCTGTATTTGTATGGTAGTAGAGCCCAGAGGCCTCTAAAATAATGGCAAAGTTAGGCAATGAATACTCAGCAATGATACTTCACTGATCCCAAGAAGTCAAGTACGAAGGTCACACCAAAGGTCAAACACACACTCAGATACTGTGGTAGTAGGGACACTACAGAAACATTAATTAAGATTATTTCAAATCACAGCAGGTCAATAAGAACTGGGAACATTCCAAAACAGTTTCTACTAAACTGTACTGCCCGCCCATCCACAGGTTATTTTTCACTTTATCATTCTTCCTGTCCTGCCATATATTTAATGATTTTGTTCCTGGCTTCAAAATTGGTGGGGAGGGTATCAGACTAGCAAAGAATAAGTAGCTGTGAGAATCTGAGGCTCTTGGTACCGCTGGTTGGCTTGATAAATAAACTGCCCCAGAAAGTGAGCAAATGGAAAGGGTAATTCTAATCAAAACATGATCCATCACCAGGATTAAACCCGTCCAATTGTTCTTCAGCAAATAATAAAAGAGTTTTAAAATCAGTGTGCTTTTTCTTTAAGGTAACTTCAAGTCTTGCAAAACACAACTCTTTCCTTTGTGTCCACGCCAAAAAGGCATGTTCAAACCAAAACATTTGAATGTGCATATAATTACAAATGAAACACTATGACAATACTGCATGATATTTTCCTTTAAATTGTAATCTACTGGTGATCTACAAGGCTAAAGCGACAATTAGAAAACAAAACAGACAATTTATATAGGAAAGGTTTCAAAACAGCTTTCAGAGTTGAAGCTATCAAACAGTTGTTCAAGAAACAGGAACTGTGTAGAAAGGTCTTCTGGAAAGTCACTTGACTGTTAGTGTTCTGCACCTTGCAAATCAGATCATTTAAAATAAAATTTAAAGAGTCCAACCTCTATTAAGGCTCATGAATTCTGAACATCTTAAAGTATATAGCTCTAGGTAAAGCCACCCCAAATAATTACTCTGAAGTACATAAAGTCTATAGGAGAAAATAATTTTTTAAAATTATGACTTCTCATCTACTTGGGTGTTGGTTCAAATACCATGTTACCAGCGTAATTTCAATACAAGAACAACAAAAGAGGGATTTCCTGATTCAGTGTTTAGAAAAAAGACACACTGGAAAGCAACTCTGTTAATTCCACACCTCATTACACCAAAACAAAGACACATGCCCACTACTTAAGTAAATGTAATTATGTTAATAAACAGACATAACTGCAATTTCACAATCCAGATTTTCTTTAACTGTGAGCTACTAACCATGGCAGTATTACTTCTGAAAGTTTTCTTTTCTTAAGCATCTGACTTAAGCATGTACTTTCCTCCAAAAAGCTTGTACAGCAGAGAAATACAGACACCACACTTTGGATTTCAAACAGACCAAATATTTATGTCGGGTTCTGAAGTGTTTCAACAACTATCTTATACTTCAAGAGATTACACAAGATTACAGAGGAAGCAGCCTACTGAGGCAAACTTGACATTTTTTCCACTGCTGAGCTTTAATATTTCAGAAGTTGAATTAGTTCCTTTAAATCACTATTTAAGTGTTTTATTTTTAAAGCATCAAGAATGAAGCTCAGTTCAATGTATATTTCTGCCTCCTTTATGTCTTATCCTCAGAGGAAGTGCTTGTTAGTTTTTTATTCTACAAACCCAAGTCATTTCAGAAGTAGCGTGATTTAAACTACTGATTACCCTTTTAGGATATGACTTAAGATTAAATCCATTGTCTCATGAAGATTTTAAAGACAAATCAATGTCCAAAGACAACTGATAAATAAGGAAAACAAAGCACTATCTCAGTCTTCAGCTTCTTAAGAAAAGTTTAGAAACACCACGAAAGGAAACAATACGACCTAGAGAAAACGTAAATACAGTTGATGAGATAGAAACCTTGAACTGTTTATTCCGGCTAAATACAGAGGAACCTCAGTTCCTATCAAGGTTAACTTTCCAATGATTCTTAAAACATTGAGTACAAAAATGATACTTTGACATCAACTTTTTATAAGCGTGTAGCCATAAACTTCACCCTTTAGTTACATGTAATATGAACATCAGAACACCTGGAAATTAGCAGCTCTATTTACAGAAAAGACTTCAACAGCATTATAAGCCTCAAACAAAGTACTCTTGCTGAGTCTAACTCAAAGAGCAAGTTATAGGACAGACTGCTGCCCACATGGCTGAAATGGACCCTCTTCAAAAGCAATGCCCCCAACCAGATTGGATCAGCTCAGATAAGAAGCACCTATGTCCTGAACCTGCTCCAGAAATCATGCTCTAGGTTATTCAACAACTACTCAGACTTATGCACCCCTAAATTTAACAGCCCTCTCCCCACCTTCACCAGCCCAATACAAGCGCAGGACGCAACGTGTGCTTGCATCAGCAGTCCCATCATCTCCAAGACAATGACAATAACTCAGCAGCCTAGAGAATACACATTTTATGGAGTACATTCATGCTTTCTGCATAGGAAAGGTTCTGTAAAACTGATCTCCCTGCAAAAATTCTTACTGGAAACAATGTCAGATCTGTTGCATGCCGTACTTGCTACTTCCTCAGTGACAAAAATCTTACATCGTTAAACTGAAAACTGAATTGTTTCTACAACAGTTAGTACAGTTATACAACCATATTGTCACATCTCTCCAAAACAATGGGCTGGTGACTTTTGAATACTACACATTTCAAGACAAAGCCACCACATACCACACTATGCACACCTATTAAGTTTAGCTGGCAATTCCAGACTAAACAGACAACTGGAAAATAGTTGCTATACAAATGCATTAGCTGCAACACCAAGCCTCACAAACACCCGAAAACAGTCAGACACAGAGATCGCAGATCCCAAACACAATTTTCCTTCCCTGAGTCTGTTTAGCAGCCACAAGTATTGGCTTTCTCATTTTTCATTTTGGAACAAACAGGTAACATACTGACATTAAAGAACCTATAAATAAAGCACGGCCAGCAGATTAGTAATGGTGCAATCTACTGTAAAAAGGCAGCCACGCATGCACAGACCCTGGTAGCAGAAAGAGCAAGGAAATACTTTAGATTATCTCCAAGAGATGATATATGTAGGATTCTTATTCAGTCAGCACTGACCATATACAGATTAGCACTACATTCTAAACCTTTTAAGTTTTAGTAAGTAGACTACAGACAATTCCCTTTACTATTACAGTATCGTATCATAACGTCAGTTAAAGACCTCAAACCAAGTCAGAGTACACTGCCTCTAAGGATGAATGCAGCAATCGATAATTACAATTCTACAAGAACCTAACTGCACATTACAGTACATTGTTTACCAACAAAAGTGATCAGTAATACATAAACTAATTCATATTTGTATTTAAAACGGATGCAAATTTTCAGGGCATAGTATTACCAGACATATCACTTTGAAGTCCCAGAACCAAATAATTTCTCCCCCCTTGCACCTCGTTAGCGTACTAAAAGATCAGCCATCATTTTGCTTAAACATTCATTTTCAAATATCTGATTTCTATACTTCAGGGCTGGAATGAGAGAATCAGGCTCATTTTTAATTTAGAAAACTACTGCCAGTTCCTGCAGCAGACTTTCAGACAATGGCACAAATTAGCATACAAATTAATTAAGTCTTAGTACTAAGTACAAAAATACTAAAAGCAAAACTAGCAACAAGATCAACATCTCATTATTGATCTAATTTTGGATCAACTATTCTTCTTCACGCCCACGATTTTCTACAGTTCCCCTACATGCAACTGCATTAGGCAGTACTACAAGCAAACGTACGAACACTAAGTTAATTTTAGACACTTTCTCCAGTTCTAGTACATCACTACATCTACTTGTGCTTTAAGTGACTTGCTTTTTGCAAGAATGAAACTTGGAAGTACAAATTATACTCCATTCTGGAACAGTATTTTCCCTTCCTCCTTCCTTTTTCCTGTAGATAGCAGAAAACCACATTTTATTTAAGACTAAGCAGTTTTGTACCAAATAATGAGTTATGTACTTGGATGCTAGATTACAAAGGAACCTGTAATCAAGTTCCAACGGAAAAAAGTAACTCATATTTTAAAATTCTAATTCACTTTGTAATCAAAAGAAAATTATAAGTGATTCGCAATGAGTTTTCACCAATTTGATCTTGATTTCTGTCAATAGTACTATTAGGTAACATGTTACATGTCCCTAATGACAGCACAAGATATCCATTGTGATGACAACAAAAGAAAACATTATCAAGCTACCCAAATTACAAAAGATAAAGGTAGACATCAGAGAGACACCTATTATAAAACACTTCTAAAATTATTATTATTATTTTAAATTATATTATTTTAATTATTAGCATGTTAAAACTGAGTCATGTTCAGTATGTATGTGTCAGTTACACACAAACGTACTCAACCTTAGTAACAGTCTACTACCATGCAAGTAATCACAAGAGGGAGGGAAAAGAGGAAATAGGATGTCCTAGCAGGACAGATGACAATGTGGGTCATCACTGAAGCCTAAATGAACTATTCTGCATGGCATTATTCATCAATGCTAACTATACTTTCCCATTCTCTGTAGTCCATAGTGAATGCATTGTTTATATTTGGTTTTCTTTGCAACCATACAAAGGAGAAAGGTTTGTCTAAATTAAAGCTTTGATTTCATAACAAAGTTTTGTGGCCACAGAACTGCAGGATGTACAGGATCCTGCTGCCTGGTTATGCGCAAGGAAAGATTCCAACTTTACTTTTGGATACCAGTTTGCCATGTTGCACTTACAACTGCAAAAGCAGTTCAATTTCCTTATTCAAACGAAAACCCAAGTTCAAATTACTTCTGTCACACTTGCAAGGCACATTTTAGACAAACTTTTCTCTTAAGACTGTATGAGCTATACAGTTCTCGTTCCTTATTTTTCTCCTCCTCATCTACTTGTGTATCAGACAACATGCTCTTTTTAAACACTCTAGACTTAACAGTGTAGAAGAGAAAGATCCGTATTTTCTCATGAGATCACAGAAAATATTTACATCACTGTCACAGATTTTCAGAGCTATGTCAATACACTTCTAACGATCACCACTCAAAACAAAGAAACTTACCTACTACCATGAGCGTGAATTCAAATCCTCTCTTCACAGACTTCCGGTAAACTTGATTTGGAAGATTTGCAAACCCCACATATCCTTCAAGGTTCTTCTGTTGCTAAGGCAAGAGAAATTGGGGGGGTGAGGGGGGTGAAGTTAAAATAAAAGCTTGTAACTTCTTACTTTGCTTGGGGTTTTTTTAGTTATTTAAACGTTTACTTCATTTTCACATTTGCAGAAAGGTGCTATCTACCCAACCTCTCAACACGCTGTCTACATCAAAGGCAGTGCACTGAATTACAATAAATAGGAAATTTTTTTTTTTACTGCATAGCCAAAAGACTGGCACAGAAACTTTGCTATGCTAACAGTATTTTGAGCAAGCACAGTCACCATGTTGTAACTGCGCAAGCACAGGAGTGCACAAGTGCAAACAGATTAAAATATGATCAACTTTGTTCCAACGCTCATTTGAAACACAGGCAAGTAGTAAGAGCACAGCTTTCCTACACTCCCAAGAGTCATGGTGGTACTGACTCAATATTACAGGGACTACGTTGACACCTCTTCTTCCAGCTGACACAACTGGAGGCTTTTTTTTAACTCCTTCATGGTAAATCTAGATCTAGACCTACACTAATACAGCATGCATTGCAACAAATCCTTCAGAAAGGCAAAACTTCAGTTGCCTTGCACTTTGAAGAAGTTATCTAGAATACTGCCTACTACAAAAAGAGGTAAGAATTCTGTGTTAGCCATGATGCCTTCTCATCAGACTAACAAAAACGTTGAAGGTGTTTAAAATGCCACTCCCTCACTGTACTACACCCAGCAATCCTCCAGAGATCAGCCATGCTACTTTTAAACCGTTCCTCTAGTAAAATCCTAGAAGAGCACTTGATGACATAGCAGGCCTGAGGATTTTGTTATGAGAGAAGACAGGTTAGTTCTTTTACAGAGAACCTGAAAATACTTTTGGAGACAACTGTCTAAAAGCAACACAAGCTCCTGTTTCTCAGGAAGAATTACTTCAGCCTTTAAAACCATAGGCTTTATGTTCATCCAAAGTTGACAGGATATGATCTCATACTACCTCAGTTTCAGAGCTTAAGTGAGTTATGCACATTCACAGAGCTGAAGCGCTGTCTACAAGTTTGAATTCTCCTCCCTAAGATAATCTTTGAGAGGACAGAGGAAATCTAAAAGAATAAAAAAAATCTGTTCTACTACAGTCATAATTGCCTCAGAACTTCTCTGTAACGGATAGAGTACAGTTTATTTTCATTTAATATGTGGTTGACTTATGCTTATTCGGGTGTTTTGCTAAATACTGACTCAACAGAAACTACTATAGTAATAATTCCTAGAGTTTAAAAAAATTTTAAGACTGTTACTTTTCCAATCTATTCCTACAACTACACGTGATGAATATAATCTACCACTTTCTAAAACCCTGAACAGGAGCAGGTGCTTCAGAGATATTGCATGACATAGCTGGGTCTCCTTAACAGTGCAGGTCCTTAATAACCATTAAGGATACGCAATTACCATTCGTCCTACCAGATGTAAAATATCTGATCACAGCCAGACACTCCTTGCAGTTCTACTTGTCAACCACCTGCATTTTTCAATGCCTACGTACCTTTTAGTGTATGTCATGTTTACCAGAAACAGCTCACACACACCCTCATTCAATCTAGGTAATACTTCTTTTGCTTAAAAGAATGGGTTTAGATGTAATCCTTCTTTTAGATTAAGTTTATTTCTCTCCCCTTCACATATAGCTCCACATTTAGGCTGGTTTTACTACTAAGAACTTTAAGAACACTGAGTATGAAATGCTGAACAAGAATAGATGGCAACTTTTGGGTTGTTTGCTCTGTTAATTGGGTCTATAGCATTTACATCCATGATTTTAGATAGTGAAATATAAATGTTACTACCTGGAAAGATGTATGAAGTGTCACACTTGGCACTAATGCTGTATTTAACATAAGCATTTATACTGTGTAAGTTGGATCCCATATTCAGATTTCTGGCATACCAATAATGATGAAAACTGAAGCTTTCAACATACCAATTTTCAAAAGGTTGCATTTTTTTCATGATGTGCTACTTCTAGACAGACTGAAACAAACTAGGAATTGAGTTTCTTAAACTGCTGCAACAGCTTTTGAAAGAAGTTACTATGTTTCTTGTTAAAGCACTGACTTCCACTGAACATTGTGCGAGGTGATATCTCGTGTTTCTAATACTTACAACAGCTTCTCCTTAACTTTTATCCCTTCCTGATTTTTCAACCAGCTGCTATCTAAGCTCAGTTTCAGTTCACCTACTAAGACCCTAATGCTTCTTCTATTTCCACAATAACTGCAACACATCTTTATTGAAGTAATACTTACAGCTACTTTGTAAACAACACATTTCCATCATTTCCAGTGTGGAAGATATCAACAGAATACATCCAAAAGTAGTCCAGTAAAAGGACGAGTTTGAACCATTGTAGCAAGGAGTCCACACAGGTGCAGCAGCAATCCAGTAGGCGAAACAGGGGCAGTATGAGGAGAGAAAGAAAAGGAAAGTTACTTACATTTGACCAACGAAGTTACCCACAGCACTTTTAATCTAGTATGCTTAGCATAAACTGTTTTATGTAACTTTAGTTTGCTTTACACATATGACAGCTTCACTTCATGAAAATAAACTACATGACCTCCACGCCATTTCACGATCAATACAGGAGTTATTCGATAGCTCTTTTTAGTCTAGTTATTCAGCATGCCAAAAGCATGTTTACCATATGCTATCTGAACCTGTAACAGGTTCAAGGGCATTTATTTCCTTCAGAGGAGCTCACCAGAATATGTAATCTCATTTCATCACACTACTGCACAATATTTCTGTTTTAGAGTGGAAAAGGTACAAAGATCAAAGCCATCATCATAAATGTCTCTCAGCATTTTGTATTTCTCTATCACTTTATATATTCAGTGAACAGTGTAAATTCACTTCATTTGCAATACCGAGCATTAGAGCACTGCTGCAAATCTGGGCATAACTGTCTTTGTTGAACAGCCAGAAAATAAAGAACAAATTAGGGGGCACACGTTAAGTATCTGTTGAGCATTACTTAACTCTGTAGATGACAACAGACCTATGCTAGCTCTCGAACATGGCACCTGAATACTTCAACTACAAAGCCATAACAAAAAGACTTTTTAAATTTCTTTTTGTCACTAAACATCTTCCTGTGCTTGAGTATTTCAAGACACCTATATAAAAAAAAAAAAAAGAGGAAAAAATCTCAATACCAAGTTCTAAGCCTGCACTCAATGATGTTTCTGAGCCCTAACATCCAATTTTTTTAAAGAAATCCCATAGTTCCAGAGGCTCAGAGCCTACTTTCAGAAAATCTACACCATGATAGAGACTATAGTTCAAGGTGGCACTGAAGCCCCCATCTCCTTTACTACCTAATGGGATAGGAGCCTTCTGTTCTTAAGAGTTCCCCCCATGCTCTGTCAGTGTCCAGACTGTAACAATTCCGCACATAGTGTACTTGCTGCTGCACTCTTCTGGGAGGACAAAAAAGCAAAGCACTGCCAATTGGTTCCAGTCCATCTCTGTGCCCTGCAAAGAGGTGGCACAAGACACTCCACGTAGCTTTAGGAGGACAGATGCACATGCAGCAGAACTGGAACAAGCTGTACAGGCTGGAACACAACTAGTATTGCAAATCCTGCAGCAATATGAATGCCCAACGATTTTGCTATCAACCACCTTAAGCACTATATTACTACCATTTATCATGCTCCACGTCACTACTTCCAACTTTGAAACAACGTAGTGTTGTCAAGCACAGCTGACTTCTACATCAGTTCACCAAGTACACAGGAGACCCTGATTCCCTAGTTGAAAACATTACTATTATATTAAACAGCACAGTTTTAAAATCATCATCCAGCAAGAACAGCCATATGGATCACACCAAAGTTCCTGCCTTCAACAGCGGCCAAAAACATACATGAAAGGCAGCACATACAACTGAGTAAAGAGACAGCAGTATTTCTCTAAACATTTCTGTAGCCACCAAAAATCTGACTCTCATGAGTTTGTTAAGATGGAGGAATTTTTCCCCTTAAATAGCATTTGACTGATTCCTCTTCCACACACTCGTACACTCTTCTTACCATCATGTAAATGGAGCATCCACAAAAGCCCCTTTACCACGGACTCCCTCCAATTACCTGTACATTGTTAAAGGGAAGACTGTAATTTCAAAATCACCACCTGTTAGCTTAACTGCTGCACAACACTATCTGTGTTGGAAAACAGCCTTAATAATCCAGCATACTTCACTGAAAAGAAGTTGTTTTGTGCCTCCAATTGCCTTTGCTGCTCTTCCATAACACTGTTCTAAGCTCTGCAGTCTTCCAAAGAGCAGACTGAGAGCTATATACAGTATCCAAGAGGCAAAGCAGTCACAGATCTGCAATCTGATCATGTAGTACCTTGTTCTCTGTTCCTACCTTACTGACTCCCAACATGTAACTTGGTTTTTTTTGACTCCTCATGATTGATACTGTGAGCTGTACACAGGCACAAGACCTTGCTCCTGAGTATTAAGAGATGGTTCACAGCTTATCACTGAGCATACAGCAGGAAAGCAGTCTGCATACGTATCACTTTACATTCACCTACACTGCACTTTAGCTATCATTTTATGTCAAATCTTCTAACATTTTTTAAGTCCTCATAGTTGTCCATCACCTCCGCTCTTCGAACAAATGAAGGCAAGCCATACAAGCAATTATAATTTTGGCCTCAGCTGACTTTTGATTCATCCACTTTGTGCACTCAACGTTACTTTAATATAGGTCTCCCACAAGCAAAATGTCAAAGCCCACATAAAGCAGCTGTAGAGCTGGTGTTTTTAGATCCATCATCCGAATCGATGGATTAATAGCCAGCAGCAAGCTGCTGTAACTATGCAAATGAGCAAAAATAGAGAACAGGGGCACCATCAGTGGCTTTCCAAGGAGTTTTTAGGAAAAACACTGACAACCAAAAAAATCCTCTTTTCCTTGTTTTCTATCAAGTCTGTCTATCATCTTTGTTATTGCCCACACACCACAATTTACATCTCTCCTTTATTCTGTTTTGTGTCCAGCAATAAATCTAAAGTCATTCTTCAGGTAATACGATCTGACCCAAAAGAAGACAGCCTCTGGCACAAGGTCCACTGCCTGACAAAACAGCATACCTTAACCCTCTTAAGAAGGGATGCAAATCCAAGGTGAGCTAAAGCCATTTTTCACCTCTACTACACACAACTTGAAAGCTCAGCTCACACTCTACACACAAGAAGTGCAGCTGCTGTGCACTGGTAATAACTAGCAGCCTGTTATGTGATGTTATGAAAACTCTTCAAGGATTTATGACCTAGAAGCAAATATTAACGAAGACAGCTGGAAAGAAAAATAGACAAAACAGAAAAGTAGTTCGACATTGGTGGAGTCACTGTCCTTTCCAACCAAAGTTGGGTTTGGAGCTTCTCAATCCAACTTATTCTAAAAGAAAGAAATGCAATACATTTTTCCGTACTGTCCTTCTAGGATCCATTGTTTTTAAAAGCCTCCAGAAGCATCACAGAAAACCCAACAATTGTTGAAATCTGACCACAACTATAAGCAACATAAAACAGTCTTAGAAAGGGCACAGATACCCGCTGCATCAGGCAAGTGATAGCAATGTTATTTATCAACAATGAAAATAACACGTGATCATTTTTAGCTTATTTCACACATTTGTAACAGGTAGCACATTCTGAACATAATTTTTTTCTACAATTTACATTTGCCACGGAGTCAGTTTGTTCTTCTAAGATATTTAGACATAGGGCAAGTTTCCTTTATAAACAGTTTACTTTGAAAAGATGTCAGAGCTGCCAAAACATAAGATTTTGCACCTGCTTAACAGTGATTTCAATAAAGCTAAAACCATCCTTTTAGAACTTTCATCTAATTTCTGCATACTCTTTAGCCACAGTATTCTTATTCCATTTCCTGCCATCATGCTATGAGTAGGAACAATTTAATAGTTTCTAGTTTTACATATAAAGACTAGTCTATAAAAGACCGTGTCCTCTTATTTCCTCCAATATACCTGACATGGTAACTTTTTATTTTCTTCTAACAGTGCCAGTTGTTTGAAGTCTCCACATCAATACCTAGAAGCCCTCAAAATCTGTGAGAAGGCCTAGGGATTTACCTTACCAACATCTTCAAAATCCCTAAAAGCTTTCTACAGTTTAACAAAGTCTGCACTTTTTCCAATTTTCAATATGGAAGCAACACATAAAATGTACAGCTAATACATATCCTCATCTTGTCCTGCCACATCCCAGAGGCAGACAGTAACTGCATGTCTTTCAACTGACAGTTTTTGTTACTGGATTCTTAAAATGGGAGCTTTAGGTAGCAGTATTTAGTGCAGTGATGCTTCTACAAGTCCCGAGCACTTGTTAACATAATAGATGAAGATATATGCAATCCACACTTTTGAAAAAATACTGAATTTTAGAAGTATGGAAATAACAATACAAAAGGGGGAAGTTAAACTTATGCTGAACATCTACAAACATATTTCTTCTTTTACTATTCAAAGTACAGCGAAAACACCTGGCAGGTCAATAACTTCTGCTATAATCTGCACGGTAGAAGTCTAGTACTGATGGAAAGGAAATCAGCACTTTTATTCCCTCAAACAGGCATCAATTGCAGGCAGCAGTACCCATTAAAAGCCTTATTTTATAATAAGACAAGCTGCTTTCCAATCGTGTACCTATGGTCTCGCCTACATTAGAAAAAATTAAAACTATGCTCAAAAAGGAGCCAAAAAGAGAAAACTGTTTTGATATGTAACCGTGATTGAGAAATCAAGACCTCTTTCCATCTCTAAGAGCAAGCTGATTAAGTCAATAATCAATAACTTTGATCACTGATCCAGTGAATGCACTTTCAATCCAACTGTTCCTCAAAATCTCACTGGGCACAGTAAGTCAATACAGGTTAAGAGGGAGCTTTAGATTCTCTGTCTTTTCCTGTGCCAGACACTATCACCTGGTTCATTAACAGTGTTGAAACACATGTGATGTCTATGAGCAAAAGGATTCTGCAAGAAGGATTCTGCACTGTAAAATATCACAAGAGCAGACAGGACAGCACAGTCCATCTGCGGAGCTACAGGCAGCATTTGCAGAAGGAAAGTAGAAAACTGAAGAAAAACAAAGGGGATGTAGCAGGCACACTAGTAAACCTTAACTTGCCTGTTAAAAAAAAAAAAGTGCCTGCCTTCAAAGCCAGCATATGGTAGACATGGGCATGCCCGAGCAACCTGTGCACAGACTGCAGCAGCCATAGCAAAGCGAGACAGTGCTGCAGTTCTTACAGTGGCCAAAGAAGTGCAAGAAAGCAGACAAGTATAGGAAAATGAAGTCAGTTAATTCTTTAGAAAAACAAAACTAATTAAAGATAGATTGGGGGGATGGGAGACGAAAGGAAGAAGAAAGAACAGAAAAAAAAAAGGCGGTCAAAGTACCAAAGCAGGCCTATGTAACTATAGCACACAATATTAAAAGAAGTTCTACCTGTGATGACTCTACAGAACATTCAGGCCACCCACACATATTGACAGTTTTTATGTAATAGGTCACCCTTCACTAGAATTAGCTACACTTTCCTTGAAGAAAAAGTAACCTATTTTTGTGCATTTTAAATACAATTTAAAAGTATGGGAATACAATTGTAAAGCTTCTTGTTATTTTTGTGCATTTTCCCCTTTATTCTGGCTTTAAAAAAAGGCATTGGTCTGCCTGCAGAAAGCAGCACACAAACCACACATAGCAACTTGCATCTAACTGAACTGCCCTCAACTGAACTCAAAATCAAATTTGACAGCAAAGCGATCAATTATCTTCCACTCCATAAAGTAGGGGTGAAAATGACTACAGCAAGAAACAGCACAGGAGACAGGAAAGCTTACAGAAAGAGGTCACCAAAACGACAAACAGGGAACTAGTGTAAGGAACAGCAGTAGATCAAGCATCAACCACCCCTCACTTGGTTTGTCTATAACCACTTCTAACCTTCCGTCCTAACTCCTCCTTCTCAGTTTTGCTATCGTTGAATGCTTATTCCAATAGACATACTGAGCCAAGGGTTGCAGATGCAAGACGCAGAGGAAAAACATTTTGAAAAAAAGCTAGGAAAGATTACTGGATACAAAACCTCCAAGGGAAAGAAAAAAACCCCAAACAATAAACAAGTATCTGCACTCCGTATTTAGCATGTCTCTTGTCCATTTGTTTGTGGAAGCTTCCCAAAGGGATGTAAATAAAAGATTTAAAAAGAATTTAAAAAAAACGGTAGGAACTTCCAGGCAGTTTTATCTCACACTACTTTTACCTCCTATGAAATCAACTAAACCATGGGTTTGAAAAGAGACATTTTAATGGGACACAGAAACTCTCTGCAAAGTAGCTGAGTGCCTCAACCTGGAGACCATTGCAAGAGTCATATTTAGCACTGGAAACATACTAGAAAGAAGCAACAAAGCATAGTAAGTATTAAGAAACACATTGAAGTATCATGCTGTAATGTATCATTCAGTTCCTTTGTCATTTCCTTTTAATCTAAGCTACTGTTGAGCATTTTTCAGTTCCTCAGGTTCACCTTGAGTTTTCCTTTACAATTTGCATACTGATTGCAGTTAACACAGACTCAGCAGGTAGGGATAAATCATTGTTTATAACTTTAAATCTATTAAAAAAAACCCAAAAAACCAAACCCAAACCAACTGATTCCTTCCCTCTCCCACCCTAAATCGCTGGGTGAAGCAGCAGCAACAGCAAGGGCACCTTACATCTCCCCAAGCACAGGAGCGAATTTTTCAGAAGAGTGAATTCCTGCAATCCAACTGGCAATACTTCAACAAAGGGACTCAGAAAAAGGCATTTGCAGGTAGGTATGCACTCTGCACTCCCTTCTGTTCTACGCCTTAAATACTGACAGAAGTGAATTCCCCAACAATATATTCCATTATCCTCATCAGCAGCCATAAGGATGGCAATACAAAAAACTATTGCTACATTTCTGGCCTAAACTGCTACTATCAGATCTAGTAAAATTTTTTGAACATGTAGGTGCAGAAATGCTAAAGAGAGGTGAACGACTCATGCAGAAATACATATGTTCAACACACCCTAAGTTAAGTGTGTTCCTCTTAAAATCATGAGAGAAAATACAGTATTTAATCTCTGGTGCTTCTGTTACTATGAGGAATTCTTGTTTAAAGTAACTAGGGTGAAGGGCTTTTACCAGGCATTTCTGTATGTTGGATTCAACTTGTTCCCATATGGAAGCCATCTGGTTTTTTGTATATTCTCATTTCCCTATACTAGTTTCTATGCCGAACACCTCAAGCTCTGACCTACAGAAGCCTTCAGAAGCCCTACAGGTTTCACTAAGAAAGACATTTTGAGCTAAAATTCTTTAAGAGGCGTGTCCCTGTCACTTGTCTTTTAAGCTCTGTTGCATTTCTGTGCTGTAGCAAACTAGCGCCCACAACAGTGAAATGCAAGTACTTTTGAAAGTACTGATCCTTGTGTCTCAGACAAGCAATTTATTTGGAAAGATTAAAATACATCTTGATACTATCTCATCATTCACAAGCCATCACCAACTAATGATTTAAAACATATTTTTATGAAAAAATAAAAGCATAGTAGTAGTAGTAGTAGTTCAAAGTTAAGTTACTGCATTTTTTCTCACTTAAAGCAGGTTAGCTACTTTTCCACAGCATTCATTTCCCCCCATGACAGTGTATTTTAATGGCACTAAAAGTCAGAAGTTAGACTTTTAATTATAAACTGAATTTCCAGGATACTTTGAAATCATGTTTATTTTTATGTTTCAATACTTCTGCTACAAGGTTCATCAAACACTGCCAGGAGAGGTCCTCAAGGTTATTATTAAATTGCAAATATTTAGAGGATTTTACTTTTTAACTATTTCGACACTGTCTGAGGAGTTCTGTACTTACTTATATAGAACTCTGAGACCAAAAAGGCATAAAAAAAAAGAAACGCAGGTGCTATTTTAGAGAATTATGCCAACTAATAAAAACCTCTCTGTGTGTTAAACTTAGATGTTTCGTAACAGAGCTGGCTGGCTGCATTGTTTTTAACTGTCTTTATTTTTAAGGTAGAGAGATACCACAGGAAGATAGCTCCCATTATAATTACTGCGTAAGGAAGATAGCAAGTAAAACTTAAGATTGTTTCCCTGCAGGTTGCAATGGTAAACAATACAAAAGAATGGTCCATACTTACAATAAAATGTAAAATTCAGGTTTAATATTAAGACTATTGCAATATATTATTGGTATAATTACCACTCATCTGTAGTATAATATGGCAGTTACAAACTCTAACTTTTTATTTTATTTATTCCATGCCATGAAATTAATTTTTAATTTGGCATTTACTGCACACATTTTTCAAAGAGGAAGGCACTCCGTTTGAGAGCATCCAGAACACCCACGGTCTAACTGCCTTAGATGACAAAACTAAAGACTGGGAGGATTGAAGCTACAGCTTGACAGTGAAGCATCCTGGTGATCAACAGCACCAAATCTGTCAGTTTCTCAACTTTCCAACTACTTTCGGTTTTGGCATCAGTAACAAAGCTGGCTGTGATGAGCATGCATTAGATGGTCCAACATGAATACCAGCAGAGCAGCTATCCTGCATGATTAGCCATGCTAATTTTAGAGTGGGTGTTAAATCCTCTCCATCCCTGGCTGTCACACCAGAGTACTTGATGGCCAAGATTCACAACTGGGAAAATTCAAAAGAACAAGAAAACCAGAATCATTTTTGCTACCCACAGCAACAAAGACTGGAACGTACCGAAAGAGAGTCACCTTTACCTGAAGGGACATTGGCTTTCTTGTAGGCATATTGCTGTGCAAGAAGCCAGAAGCACAAGGCTAGGCCCAACGGAAATGCATTCAGCGACCAGCTTAGAGGCCATCCATTGAACATTTCTTTGGAAATGCTGCTTCCTAATCAAAGTCTTCTCCAAAATCAACTCTTGCATATGTTTGGACAAACCAGGTGTCAGTGTCCCCGAAGGTATTAACTCTCAAATAACTTCACTCGATCTGTATAAAATACTGAGCACTGATACAATTTTGAACTCACCTGCTGAAAATTTCAACTGTTTAAGGATTCAGAACACAACAGATCTTAAATACCTTTTACAGAGGCTGTGTTAAATACCTAAAAACGAACAAACACCAACGAGCTCAAACAATAACTTGCTAATTAAATTTGAAAGTAAGAAAAAACTTGCTGCTGAAATCCCCAGCTTTCCTTGCAAATTTTTATAAGATGGGGGTTCATTACACCTACCTTCTCCTCCTTTCAAGCATCTAGTCTTCAGTGTTGTTTTGAAATTGTAACATTAAGACTTTTTCCTTTAACTGATTAAAAAGGAAATTCCTTTTATTCACAATCCACAACTTTATAACATCCAAAAAAGGACTCAACAACCATATTCTCTAGTCTCTTTAAGTTCTTGTTCCCCAGACCTTCAGGCTGTCACTTACAAACTGCAGGCTCCTTCCACTGCTTTGAAAACTTACAGGTTTGTAGACGCCCACAGAATTGCACAGAGCACTGAAGGTCAATACTTCGCACAGCTGAACAGTAGGAGACAACCACGAGCTTCGGTAACTAATATTGCAGCAGTTTGTAGAATATTCTCTGCAAGTTCTCCCTCAACCAAGTGGTAAAAAGAATAAAAACCACAGAAGGCGGCAACAGGATGGCTCCCCTTTACATCAAGAGATTACTCAGACCTTGATTTCGCACAATCTGGCAAAGCCTCCAAAAAGGATTCTAATTTAATCTTCAATGTCTTCATTTGTTAGCATACCTTTACTAACTACAATTAGGAAGCATTTGTTTCCAGAAGCGAGAGACTGGAGGGGGAGAAAGAAGAAGATGCGTTTCTTGAACTCATTCTACTTTGGAAGTTTTCACTGTCCCAAACTTGAAACCATTCTATTACATTTAAGCCAGCATCAGGAACTCAGATTTTGAGATGTATACTCTTGAGTTTTGCATTCTTACTTTAAAAAGCTATAGTTAACATTGGCAAGATTGCACAGCCAGAAAAATCTTTGCTGTCAGAAAGCTTCCAGAAAAATTACATTTCTCCAAAACCAGCTTTTAATGCCTCACAATTGCTTTGTTTTTGATGAGTCAGCTAAAACTGGTATCTCAACTTACTTAATATACCATCATAGTTAGGATACGGTCAGACCTTCTGCACTACCAGATTTCTGCAGCCACCATTAGTCAGGGCTTCACTTTTGCACATCACTGAAGAAAGCCCTAATGCTAATATTAGTATTACCATAAACATCTTAGGCAATGATGAAACAGCAGATAATAAAAAGCAAGTCACCTCACCCATTCAGTGCTCAAGGAGTAAATGACAGCAGCTGAAACAAGAGCCATTAAACTTTGCCCACTTGTGTTTATCCTCAGCTAAGTCACCAACCAGCTCAGCGCCAAGGGGAGAGAGTACTGCCTTCTTAGCCACTAGCATTCATTCCTCCAATAGGATAGGGTTTTCCTCTTTCCCTATCTTAACCATTGGTAGAGTGGAAATAAACAAGCTGTACAACCAGATCAACTGCCACATATCTTTACTGCCTTGGGCACACTAGCACAACTTTCAGCCTACGTTAAGATTCAGTGTTAGGGCAGGAACAGAAAATCAAACTCGCTTCTCTTTGCAGCAGCGCCATGTTACACCAGTTTAAAATAGGCACTAAACCAGGATCATGTGTACCTGTCTACTGCCGAAATGGTCAGCTAAAGTTCTATCTCTTGCCGAGAACACATTGCATTTCTTTTTTCATGCCAATGCTTCTATGACCCCATGATATGAGAGGTTCAGGGAGCTCAACTGATGGAAAGAAAAATAATCTTGTGGAAGAAAAACCAGGCAATTCCTGTGAGTTGAGCTCCATGAACTGACTCACTGTCGGGTCAAAGAGTCACCGCTGCAAGGGTGCTGAGAGCAGAATTGCCTCCTTTCAAGCAGCTGGCCAACAGATTCACCTAGCAACTGTACCGTCTGGAGTGAGCTTAGGCTTCCCTCGTATCAGTTCTGGTAACCATACAGCTAGGGAACAATCCATATTCGTTCACATATAACTCTACCCTAAGGTTAACTTTCCATTACATCAGCAAGCTCATCTAATCATACCAGTATATGAACATTAGAGGTAACACAAAGGAGAAGAGGAAAAAAACCGACACAATCGAGACAGTATTTTTCAGCTGCAGTCCAGTTATACCATCATAAGCTACGAAAATTGCATGATAAGGTTCTTAAAGTACAAAATGGAAAGCAAAGGACACTTTGAAAATACTGCTGGCATATTAAAGCTCCCTGCAAACTGTGAAAGAACTACACATAAATGAGATTAAAACACTCCAACTAACCAACACTGGAAAATGCTTGATTTAAGCTTTACATTAAAGTTAATTTAAGCATTCTTGGCAATTCTGACCACCTCACTAGGTCAAATTTCATTTTATTTAAAGTTCAACTTGAATAATTACATGAATGGTCTTTTAATGTACAAGATCTAAAAAGAGGTAATATTTCATACATTATTCTTCTAATAATCTGCCTGCTCGTAATACAGTGACAACCACTGACACCAGTACCAACATTCAAGCCATTCTGCATTTTTCTCAGCATCAACTGCAATAATCTAACAGTGCTTTTTCAGACAAATGTCACACCAGAAATTCTGCTGTCAACGACTTTGGCTGCCTGATAGGTCTCTTTGTAGTAACAGTACTGTATGATAGACCAACTTCTACATAGAAAAACCCTATTTTGATTGGAATTTGATAAACGTTAAAAAGTATGCCTTATATACCTAGTTTGCATTTTGGTTTTTCTGGTCATTGTTCCTGTCATGTTTTACCTCAAAGCACTGGAAAAAGCTTAGTATGTTATATTCACTCCTTTGAGAGCATGCTTCTAAGACCACTGTCACCTCTTGGTCTTTTCTGTGGTCAAATGAAAGACGAGTCTAAAGTAGATTTTTTTTTATTTCTTCAGGTCTCATATCTTTTGTATGATGCAATCTTTCCATTTAAAAAGTTCTATTTTAAAAACGCTGACACAAAACTAGATGCTGTCTCTTAAGATCGATCCCCCTAAAGCTACAACGTGTCAAAGGATGGAGAAATCTCCCTAATGTTTTTAATCAACCCTCCCCCTGCTTGTAAGTCCTAACATCTTCACTATTCAGGTTAAAAAAAAAACAACCAAAAAAAAAGCGCACAACCATTAAGTGTAAAACAGGAAAACAAGGCAACTAAAAACCCTACATCTTGAGATGTGATTTTCAATATTGACAAAAAAAAATTCTAAACCTTCTGTGCTACTAAGAAATAATTGAGTTCTATTTTCGTTAAGCGCTTCTGAATGTAATACCCATAGTGTTATTGTTCTGTAATACGGCTTCCAAAATTATTTGTAAATGCATTCTGAACTATCATTGCGTTAAATGATAGAAATCTGGCATGATAATGGCCACACAAAGAGCCATTTGTAAGAAAGATACTGAGCTAGAGCCACTGAAAAACAGACTCCCTGTAAGTGGCTTTAAGAAGGGCTACCGGGCAGCACACCGCTCTGTGCAGCCACACACCCAGTCCAGACCACTGTGCGACTGGTGGGTCTCTGCAAGGCACATTTAGAACCATGGAACAGCGCTGATGCACAAAGAGCAGAAGACCAAGAGGCTTTTGCGGGAAGGAAGTCCAGGACGTACATCAGAACAAGGTTTTGTCAGGCGTGTGTTTTACATACTTCGAGCTCAAACTCTGTCAAAAGTAAAGTGGACACATACTGTCTTCTGAAGTGCTTATGAGCCTACTGGTTACTTTTCTATTTTTAATGTAACCAAAAAAAACATTATAACTCACAGCAGCTTCACAGCCATGCTCATGCAATGCAGCAAATACCTGATTTTACAGGGCAGCTGCATTAAAGCAGAAAGCAAAACTAGAAGTTATGTAAGTAAATATCGATTTGATTTTCCTAACAAAAAAAAAAAACCCCAACAACAACATAACCCACACAAACAGAAAAGTGCTACCTGATGGCGTTACAGAGCTAACAGGATGCTACCACTAAACCAGGGCTGGACAAAAATCCAATTTGCCTCACCCCTGACATACATGAAACTCACTTTGCCAAGGCGAACAGGAAGTCATTGGTTTCTGTGAACAGAGCTTCCAGCATTGCAGCTGAGACATGTCCTTACCTCACTGATGCCTCCATCCCCTCCTCTGTAAGACACCTACTGTATAAACATCAGTTCAAGACATTCAAACCCTCCTGGGGAACAGTTTGTGACCACCTACAGTTTAACACTACCCCAAATTTGAATTACTAATTTAAACGAGACTTAACTAAACTACTTAAATGGTGACTAAATGCCATTCTAATTACAGAGAACACATTTGCAATTAACTAGCTTATTTCAGAAGCTAGAGCACCAACTTACAGAAAACAGAACGTCACTCATACATACACATCTCTGGTCTAGACAGGTTAAGTGAACAGTCTGGTAATAAATTAAAGCTAAAAATGTACATCACACTACAGTTCTGAGTAGAAACCTCTCTCCTACACATTCTCCAAGCCAAATTTTCCTTCACTGACTTTGTGTTTAAAGTGAGGTTTTGAATCCATAGCCATTGTATTTTATAACCATTTGTTGTCTTAATGGGCATTTTAAGAAAGTATTAAAAACACCACCACAGCAGCGTTGACCTGAAGAAATCAAAGTACAAGAAGCATGAACCTGATCTGTGCAAGACAGTAATGAAAGCAGCACTAAGTTGCCAGCCAGTTAAAGAAAAAAAGAAGAGAGCTCTACTGTGGATGCTTAGATATGCAAAAAAGAAAGCAAAATCTATTGTATTTTAGCTTACAAAGAAGACAAATCTGTTTCTTTATCTCTGCATAAGATAAACAATCAAGTTTTTATCCCTATATACACAAACACACATTTGTTTGTCACATTGAGCATACATCTGAAGCACCATTTTACCTGAGACTAGTCGCTTGTCTTGTGGGTAAACTGAAGGAAATGCTGTGAGTTATTATCAGCACATGGACTGATACACACAGTTCTGGGTGCATTTGCTTCAATTTCAGAATGACTAAGTAGCAACCCTTTCTTCCATTGTAGCAAATGCAGGACAAGTGATGTTCTTGCATTTCACTCCAGGTTTCAACACAGACAAGGCAGTAACTGACCTTTAAAGCAAGGGTTTTTTGAAACAGGCTCCCCCAAGTAAAATTTCTATTTATGAGTTTTAATTATTCACTTGTCAGCTTAAAAACAAAAAATGTAGTCATCTGAAGCGAGGATGAAATAATGCTCTTACGTTCACAAGTCACCAGCCAAAGATGCTAGTAATCTCAGAAAGCAAACAAGACGCAAAGATTACAAACTAAGCAAGTACCAAGAAAAAGATGTTAAGCACTATACAAAAATACATCTTCCCCAATTTCCTGACATTTCAGCAGGTAAGAACCTTAAAATATACGTACACAGAACTGTAAAGGAAAAATACTTTACAAAAATATGTTTGACATCTCAGTGAAAGTTCTAGTCAGAAATTATCATTTAGCACTCAAAAGCTACTACTGGAAAAAAAAAAATCTTGCATAAGAACGTAAAGCCTACCTTTTAGGCAAAATATACAGCAGTGGCCCATCTAACTTTCAAGGGAGCTCAGCCTGCATATTCACACAAACTGACATTTTTTTGTCCCAATATTAACATAGATGTAAGTATCTCTGCATATGAAAGCATTTCTTTCACTGAACATAACCTAAAGCCACTGTCAATCAGAAGGAGATTCTTACGGCCAAGAAAAAACATTCAGTGAACATTCAGTGAATGGGTACTTCTGACAGTCTTCTGTTCACTGATTTTTCTTCTGCAGGAGGCAGCATACAAACTGCACACAGAAGATTCTTGAATGTAGTCTTTCACAGAATTACACTTGTATGTAACCGGTTCAGCATGACATCAACAACTTCATAGTAAAATAAGTTTAGCTGCTTTTCCTTAAGTTGCCGATGGAAAAAAAAAAAAATCTCTGTACATAATCACGCCTCTTCCCAGTCACCTTCCTGAAACACTAAGCTCCACTCCAATTTATTTTGCAGGACTGGTTCGCTAAGTAAGGGGATTACACAGAAACTGCTCGTAAAACATTTCACACAGATTTCCGGGAGAGCTATCTGTAAGCTGTAATTTTTAATACTTTTTTTCGGTTTGTTTTAAAAACGACCGGTCGAGGCCCTGGCCCTGCCTCGCCACCGCTGCAGGGGCAGCGCGGGGCACGCCCCGTCCGGCGGCAAATAAACCCAGACCGAGCAGCGTAAAGCCCTCAAAAAAAGCCCTAAAAGTTAAAGTAAAATAAATAAAATGCTACACGGGCGGGTAGCCGGCTGGCAGGCAAGCACGCCGCGGTGCCTTGCGGTGCCTTCCGCTCTCTCCTGCTGCCACACACGCACCCGCCCGCGCCCCCTTCCTCCTCCTCCCCCCACCTCCCCTCGGCGCCGTGATTTCAGTCCCACCCGCTCCTCTCCCGCATATCTGAAGGCTGCTTTAATTCCTGCAGCAAATTCCTCCCTCCCAAATTTGGGCGCAAAAGGAGAAAAGGGGAGGAGGGATGGGGGGAAGGGGAGAAAGCGAGGGAGAAGAAGTATCTCCGGCATTTTCGCCGCCTGGCTCCCCAGCTCCGCGCAGGCATTATACAATTTCGGCGAGGCAGGAAGTGACTGGGGGGGGGGGGGGGGGGGGAAAGGGG
>VZSC01006809.1:430445-507188 GCA_013398225.1 Steatornis caripensis | reverse complement strand
GGGGCCGACGCTCCGCGCCGCCGGTCCCTGCCGCCGAGATGGGCGTCTTGGCGGCGCCCGCTGCTCCGCCGCCTCCACCCCGCTCCTCCCGGGCTGCCTCCCAGCCCACCCATCATGGAGACCCCACGGCCGCAGGCTCCCGCCTCGGACTGTCACGGCCCCTCCGCGCCTTGGCCCCGGCCTGGAGACTCACCCATGGCGCTGGCCGGCGGCGGTGATATCGCTGCTGCCGCTGGGCTCCGGCTGGCTGCCCTCCCTCAGCCGCGGCGGCACCGAGCGGGCCGCCCCCTCCTCCCCGCGCGCCTCCCGCCAGCCAACCCGGCGGCCGCAACGGCGATTCTCCAACGCCCCCTACGCCGATTCCGCCGAGGGGCCGCGGCCCTTCCTCACAGCGCCTACGCGCGCCCGCTCTGGCGGCCGGACGGACTTAGCGGCTCTGGCTCGACGCGGCTACGCTCCCCCCGCCACCGCCTGCTCCCCCGCCTTCTCTCTCGCCACCTCCGCCCCGCTCCTCACACGCTCGCTCCTTGCCCGCCTCCCCGAGCACGCAGCGGCGGCTTCCGGCTCAGCCCCTCCGCTCGGCGTGGGGCTCGCCGCGGTTCCCACGTCTCTACACCCGCCCCTCCCCGCCGGGGAACTGTTATTTCCTCCAGCTCCGTGTCAGAGAAAAAAGGGACCGCTCGGCGGCCATTTTGAAACCGGGCACACTCTGGAGCGCGAAAGCCCGACGGCGTCCGCGGGGCTTTGCCCGAAACAAAGATGGCCGCCGACTGTGACAGGCTGGGCGAGGCGGTTACAACGCCCCTCCTTTCTCCGGGGGTATTCTTGGAGCGTCGCTAGACCTTACGCGCCTTGCGGTGCCCAAGGAGCGCTACGGTGTCTTACGCTCTCTCCGCCCGCCCGCCCGCTCACGCAGTTGGCATGCGAGAGGCCAGCAGGAGAGTGGGACCTGGGGCATGGGAAGAGGGGGCGAAGCCCTCGGGCGAGGGCCCGCCAGCCGCCCCTAGCCCCGGGGGGCGCTCAGGCTGCAGCACTGCAGCGGGCGGTCAGGTGCTCATCCGTCTCGCTTCCGCGCTACTCCCTCCCGCAACCCCTCCGCCCGGCTGAGACGACCCCGCCGCAGAGGGGTGGCGCCGGGCTTTCCCTCCGCCGCGGCTGCGGCGTGCCCGCCCCCGAATGAGGCGTTTGGGTTCCATTCATAACCGCCGCCTCGGTGACGGAGCCGCCGCCCAGGCGGGCGGGGAGCCGTTTCCCGCCGCGGCCACGGGCCCCAGCGGACGACACGCCAGCCTGCCCCGCCGGGGCGCCGGGAAGCGTGCCCTTTTCCGCGCAGGGCGCCGGGGGTTGCTGGCTGGCCTTTTCCCGCAGGTGTGGGCTTTGCCGGGCCCGTCGTTTCACCACCGTCAGACCTGCAAATGGGCCCGAAGCTTGGCCTTTCTCGCCATCAGCAAGTGATGATTTGGTGCCCACGTCCCCCAAAAGGAATAAGGACTCACTTATTTTAAAAAAATACAATTTGAACACAGCTGTTGTCAGGCACCAGGTACAATCCTTCTAGGAGGCCATAGGCGTGCTCTAACGCCCTGGGATCACACTGACAAGCCCTGCTGCTTGGGCTGGTCTGGCACGTCCCTGAGACACTGAATTGGCTCCTCTGAATTGCTGCTACAGAGTCGGGGTAAACACCCACTGCGGTAAAGAAGTGGCACTGGAAAAGCATGGACTCCAAAAGGCAGAAAAATGACTGTTGGGTTTTCTATTCCAATGCAGCTCTCAACACTGTATTTCCTTTTTATGTTTGGGACAGGTATCTTTGGAGCTTTTTAAACTCTGGGATGTTTTATGCCCAAACTGAAATACTGGAAACTTACATTTATGATGTGTGATTTGAAATGTAACACACTTTATTTTGTGCTAGGGATTTCCAAGTTCTTTGCCTTTTCTTTCACAGGAGGCACAGTACGCTTTAGTAGGGAAAGGTACTTGCCAAAAAGGGAAAACCATATAAATTTATTGTGCCTATGATTTGTTTCTGCCATTATTAAGAGTACATTTTAAAAGCATGCCCTGGTACTAGGAGGATGAACATAGCGATTTTCACTTCAGCAGCAAAATGGAAACTTTCAATAATGTGGTATTTCTGTAGGTAGAGTCATAGCAAGGCAGACAGGAGCAACAATGAAGATGCTGAGATTGTCCTTGAACCAATTTCCATCCCATTCTTTCTTGTCTAATGTCTGACTTTGCTTTTTCGAGTGTGTTTGATAAAAAAATACTTTTTATGACAACAAGGAAAACGCATAATCTTTGCAGAAAGGTATGCAGCCCTGGACAATGTGCTTCCGTGCTGTTTAAGGACTGGAATTGTTACAATATACTGTGGTTCTCAGATGCCCAAGGGAAAGAGATTTTTATTATCATTGGTCACAGAACTGCCAAATGTTATCTCATAAATCTGTGTCTTTCACAATGAATGAGGTAAGAAATAACTTTTTTTCTCATTCTGGTTGGTTTAGGTGGTAATGTCCGTGGCAATGAGATACAGCTACATTGCTTTTGTGGTTATTTAAATACCAAAAAGAGACATTTTACACCAGTGAGGTTGTTCACTGCATACAAAACGTAGTCCCCACAGCTCTCCCATAAAAATACATTGTGGAAAAGCAAACAATACGAATAATAGTTGTTTTCTGTCTTGTAGTAAGGGTTTCAAATTGCTCAGAAATGTTTATCTTGTTTTTCAGATACGCAATGTTGAGAAAATAGTATGTAACTGATGGGGATAGGTTCAAAAAGGGAATGACACTTTTTAAGTAATTTCCTTTTAGGTAAGACATTACTTCTTGGATTGATCATTGGAAAAACAAAAGTGAGCTTGCACTTTTGAAATCTACTGCAAAACCAGCACAGGCTTAATGAGGAAACAAGATGCAAGCCAGTGGGTTTTATGTGAGGTTAATGTCCCATTTTTCTGTGTTGTGAATAGCAGGGAGGGGTTCTCTTTTCATATGGTAATTTACAGGATTAGGAAGATTCTGCAAAATTGTGTTCATTTTAATAAAAAATAAAGCAAATGCAAATGGGTCCCTGAGGTTTGAAGAATACTGTGTTCTGTGTACAATATAATAAATCCAAACTTTTCCATTCCTGTAGCAATCTGTTGTTCTTCCTTCAAAAGGAAAAGACTTCACTAAATCTGTCACTAAACTTTAACAAAACTGAACTCAACAAGTAAATTTCAAGACTCTATAGATTCTATTTATTTGATTCTTTTGAAAGAAGATGCAATCTTGTGACTGCTTTTTGTGACATTAATAAAAAGCTTTGCAAACTTTAATGTTGAACGCTACCTGCCATAACTCAGAACCCATCTGTGTCCTTCTTGCCTTCAGATACAGAAACAAAACCCACTCACCTTATTTACAAAATCTACCAGCTAGGGTTGCTGCCAGGTTGGTTCCCAACCAGCCTAGCCAGTTTCAGTGTCTTCTTGCCAGTGAGACATACGAAGACTATTTTGTTTTCGGGTTTTTTTTTAACACAAGCAGACATGACTCACTAGGTGAATTTGCACATAGCATTAGCTCCAGCATGGGATGTGGTGGAATTACTGTGCTTGTACGCTCTTAGCTCCCTTCTGCATGGCAAATCCAGTACCTCCTGGGTTTGTAGGGCATGTGATGCATTTCCAGACCAACTGGTGCGTGCTCAGTTGGTCCAATGTATGCAGCATCCTTTTGAGCTGCAGTGCAAATACAACAATATTTGCATACCAAGCAATCCCTTGCCAAAGCAACCAGTTCCATTATACCAGCTGTGGGTGAAGTCCTAAACTCCCACTCCTGTAAACAATCTAGCTCTGGCAAGATAGGAGGCTGAGGATGCTCAACAGCGAAGAATAAGCACAGTATCCTCCTTCAAACCCATTCTTAAATCTCAGGTTTGCAGTAATGCCTACCAGCATCTTGACTACTCTCTGACCACTGCTTTTCATGCTGACCAGAAATGTTCCCTGCCCTTGTACTTTGTTGCCTCATTGACATTTGTTGCCATTTATTTTGGATGATCTTTTTGTCAATGCTGCTGTTTTGCTTTGTTCACTAGCACAAGAAACAGCCCAACACAGTGGTAATACAAATGCTAACAACAGTATGAGGCATCTGGTATCACATGTGATTGGGCCCTGATGTCTTGTCCATCAACCTTTTCCTATTTTGAGACATACCAAGTCAGTATGGCTGCTTGTCTGAATAAACTTTTCCAGAATCAGGCCTGTATTTGTGGCACTTCTCTGTATTCAGAGGATGGCTGTCATGAAACAGAAAACCTTTGCAAACTCACAAGCAGCACAGTAACCAACTATCCTGACGATCGTTGTTGCTGACGTCATGGCTATCTTTGGCTGACACCTACAACGTTATTCTATGAATATGCAAATGAATTAACATAAAATGTATACCTCTTGGCCCCCTTTTAAGTCTCACAATTTGCTCTTTAAAAAAATGCTCTGCAACAATAAGAGAGAGCTATATTCATCAGCAAATGCTTATAAAATGCTGTGAAAGTTACGAACACAGACTTCTATTGAACAATTGCTGGGGGAAAAATACTGCATCTCTTGTTTTGTAATGTGTTTACTGTATCGTCCTGGTATACATCCATTACTTCAATTATCTAAAGAAAGAGGCTTTGATAGATTACGACCCAATGATGTGATCCTTGTGAAAGACACACACATGCACTTATTGTTTAAGGTAGAAAATGGTTGCTTTGTGCAGTTGTAGCTGTGTAGCAGGGAATATAGATCAGTAGAAGCAGGAAGGCAGCCTAACCCTTAGTCATGTACTCATACCAACAACAGCTGCTTCCTTAAGTGAGGTGAGATACAACCTCCGTGGAAGTTTGTCTAGTGCTCTACATTGTTTTGATGCTTGTGACGGACTTGTGGCTGGGGAAATACAGCAGATTTCCAGTAATGTTAAACTATTTAAAAAATACACCGTCTAATACATTGTTTTGTTTATAGAACATTCACAGATGCAAGCCAGTGAGCTGACAGATCGCAAGATATATTTACTAGGCCACAGATTCAGAGCCTTAAGCAAAGCCCCCACTCATGCTTCTGCCCCTCCGCTTGCAGGCACCAGCAATGACTGGTTGGATGACCAGGAGCAAGGCGATTGTGCAGTGCGCGTCCTGTAATTCCAGTTCTCCGTTTGTTTATTTGTTAATAAGTAAACCTCACTGGGGTTGGACAGGTCTCGGTAAATCCTTAAGAAGCTTTCTATATACCCAGATGTATAATCATTAATACCCAGTGCTGTAGCTGAACATACACTGATGAACCATTGTGTCTGAGCAGGGTCTGGTGGGCATAAAGAGTCTGCTCATGCTGCCACTGCTGCAAGAGCGAGGCCTCCAGGGAGTTGGGCTTACTGCCTGTTTACGCTAGCAAGTGCTTCCTAGCGTAGCATAAGGTACTGCCATGTCATCATACTTTGCATATTACATTAGGAAAAAAAACACTTAGACCTGTAATGCAATGTGGCATTTTATTAAATTTCTTTTATTTAAGGAAAGGAGTTATGCCCTCCAAAACAAATATCATTTTTCTTAAAATAAATTAATGAGCTTAAAATGTAAAGGCTAGACAGGATTTTTTTTCATTCCAGAAATAAAATATTCTAGAATAAATGATAGTAAAATATTACAGAATGTAAACAGATTAATTCTGCATGTACAGTAGTCAGCTCTTTATTCTCTTTGCTCATACCAGAACATTGTTTCTACAAAAGTAAAGTCAATGACAGGTTCTGATAGGAAAGAAGTACTGTGTACCTCATGTCACTGCAGTCCTAGCAGTCCAGTTTTGTATTTTCCAGTTGTCCCCTTTTGATTAAAGGACATCGACATCACCCTAGGAACATTGCATCAGGCTTTGTCCTTGCAAACACTAAAGTGATTGTATGCCTAGTACTTGACATTAGACCTGAGGTAGCAGTATGCTACCTGAAGGCCTTGGGTACAAATGTTGAACAACTCAAGTGAAGTGTTGCAGCTTGTGCTACTTAATGGCATTTAAATCACTTTGTCACTTTGTTCCATTTCCTTCAGGTACGAAAATGTGACTCTAGCTTCTGACACGCTTACTAAGCTACCTACAATCCGGACTCCTCTCCAAACTCATCCCAAAACAACAAGTCTCTCCGTACAGCAAGTCAGACCAGCCTGGACACCACTCCCTCTGAGTAGGCAGGTCCTGAGTCCACCGTTGGATTTACTCTTCTTACCTGCACATGACTGGGCTCCCAGCCTGCACCTGGCACTTAAATGATTCGATTCAGCAAAATGAATTGCTTATCATGACCATCGGGAGTGCAGCACTTCACAGAGAGGAGGACTTGAACCTCCACACCTGTCTCATCTACAAGGCATACACATGTAACTTGCCCAAGGTCGTCAGACTGTCCTCCCTGTTTTTCTGACCAGCTGCTTTGTATGAACAAAATTATTGGTGCCTCGGCACCAAAACATCCACCCTATGCTTCCTGAAAGTCACTTTTCAGCCACTTAGTTGTACTTTTCCATTTCAGATATTCCATGTTCCAGCCTAAAACCAGTTGTTGAACCCTTGGGCTAGAATCAATGAATACAATCTTTACAGTTCACTGCTTGGTTTTATCTCCTGGTTTTGTCACCAGAGGATGGCTTATTTGTAACCGCCTTTTGAGCTTTGGTGATAGTTTATCTAGTGGCAGCCATTAAGCCGAACACACCTACGTATGTCACTCCAGTTAGTCCAATAGAGCTACTCACTTGTTCCTTGCAACAAAAGGTGATACTAAAACCTTATCAATAAGTAAAAAGCAAAACCAATTTTTTCTTGAGCCATGTGTAAGGATTGGTGTCTGCTTGTACACAGAACTGACTGAAGCCTACTGCCACTGATGACAGTGGGAATTTTGCTATTGATTATAAGGGTCATACAACCTCCTACAGTCAAATCTATTACCAAAAAAATTCTCAAAACTATGTTTTCTAAGAAAACTACAAACCACTAAAATATGAATGTAACTGTATAGAAATACTCAAAACACATTAAAGTTCAATCTAGTTAGTTAAATTATGGTGCATAACGTGGAAAAAATTAAAAACTGAAATGTAGATCAAGGAAAATACTGAAACAATTCAGATGATTGCTTTTTCATATTTGTATTCTGAATTACATCATGCTGAACTCTTTTGCATAAGGAGAACAGTACTTACTGATTTTGCTATGATGACTGAGCAATACTAGAAATAGAGCACAGTTCTGAAAGAATCTGTTATGTAGACGTTTGGGATTCATAATGGAAGTAATGGTCTTTTTGATGATGAATCCACTATATAAGCCAAGAATATTTCAAGAGCTTGTTTCAAAGCAGATCCATTAGCATAACCCAAGTCATATCCTTAGTCTTCCAGATAAGAAAAGTTCTTGTATTATTGTAATAACAGAAAGCTAGAGTGTTAGAGAGTTTTTGAAGAAATTGTGTGCTTGTTACAGAGCCAAACTTCAGGCACAGTTCTTTCAGAGTTCAGTGTTCTTTCATTCTAAAACAAAATACATAATCTGTGTTAGTGTAGAAAAATCAGGGTTGGGGGTTATTTACATAATATGTTTTATGAAACAAGTTTTTTCCCACTTCTGGATCATCGGGTCATTAAATGTCCTTCTTGGACTAACGCGGTGTGGACTCTTCCTACCCAGGATGTTCCTAAGCTCCTTGCCAACATTTCTTCTTCTCTTTTTCCCTATCAGTCTAATGTAATGACCGACGTTCTGTAAAAACTGTGGTTAAAATCTGTGGTTGAATATATGTGAAGCGTGTACTTTTTGGTTATATATTGATAGCACTTTTTGATAGCTAATCTTGTGCTTTACAGAGTGCATGGGAACACCTCTGTTATATAATAAGCTAAATAAAATCACTTTTTTTATACACAGAATGCCTAGTCCATGACTTCATGCTTTATGAATATAGGAGTATTTGTAATGCCCACGGCCATTTTCAGATATTATTCATCTTCACCAAAGACATTGCGATAGAAATAGTCTATTGGACATGACACTTGGTTACAGACTACTTGCTGTGTGTTCTTATTTCTTCGAACTATCTAGCAGAAGAATCGAGTGTTACTGAAAGAGGGTTCAGTTGTGTAGGAAGCAAATATTTGCCTGTTACCATTCTTTAAAAAGTGTTTTGACTACTTGATTGCAAATAGAATTGTAGTATTGTTCTACCCGTAGTGTATTACTACGTGGCTCATGCAGTTGCTGTTGTGTTGACTAGTCGGTCCAAAAATTCAGTTTATTTAATACCAGTTTGCGAGCCAGTGATCTCCCATTTTATATCAATTTATTTCTTGGTGTTTCTCTAGTTTAATGTATTTATCTCAACTATTTAAAATATCTGCAAATATCCCCATGGTAATGGAATTCACTTGGCAGCAATGTATAGTTATATGAATCATAACTAGACAATAAATAAATGGTTTAAGGCATAACTATATACCAAATAGAAGTTGATATACTTGGTAACAGCAGAAGGTGCTTATTGTAAATACACCCCAACACCATTAGTACTCTTTCCTGGAAAAACCTAGCATTTGAAAAAGTTGGTTTGGGCATGTTTGAGAATTTGGTCCTGATGTTTTGGGGGATGTCCCCCAAAAGAAACCCTTTCCCTGCAGATAGGTGGATCACCCCATAACTCTGTTGTGCCTGAGTCCAGAGAGCAAAGGTGGCTGTTGGAATTCTATTTGAAAGAATTTGAGATCACTGAATTTTTACGATTATGTATCTGTTAGTGCTATGGGCTGTCCATAGCAGATAAATGGAGAAGTAACTCCTTAGAAAGGTCCTTAGCTTGAGCCTATGCCTTTGACAGAAAGCAGACTAAAGCAGCATTTATGGACCTTCAAAAGAGATAGTGTATGTGCACGTAACTTCCAATGAATAAACAAGTCACTGTTTTTTGTGATGGCATGTAATGGAATAAGATGGCTGAATACTTGGAGAGCATTTTTTGCAAGAGAACAGTATTTTATTTTCTTGGGCTACAATTGGCAAAGAAGCCTTTTTCAGAGTATTTGTAATTACTACAGCGATGAAAAAAGCGTCCATTCAACTTAATGTCTTAGATGGATCCACTAGCTACCAATGTCTTGTTGCATAAATGCACACAGTTGCAAAAGTGACACAGGTTTTTAATGTAGTATATCTTAATCCATTGTGATAGCTACATGGCTTCTTCTTTGAACATAGAAGACTGTGCAGTCAAGGGTATTTTAATTCTATATCTAAAGTCGGCAAATGAAAGAGAGAACATTGAAAGACTTAAATAAACCACAATGTGATAAATCATAACAAGTACAAAATGAAAACACTCGGTTTATTTAGAGAATGTTCTCAAAGAATGGAATACATCAGTCTTGAACAAAAGCATGCATTTATCCAGACCGCTGTAATTCACAGTTTATTTATAAAATGATTCCATTTTTGATAACATCTGCATATGGCAAGGAGCCTAACCTCTGGGGCACAATGGGGAGAAGTTATTAAACTAGTATCCTCCTTCCTCTTTATGTACAAGCAAAGCTGGAAGAAATCGCAGTGCTACTCTGCTGACTGAACTCAGGCAGCAGCACCAGGTGGGTCTTACTAACTTCCACTCATCAGAGAAAAGACAGAGCTCCTCTAAAGTGGAGACAACTGGAAATCTTGGTGGGAGGTTCTCAGAACGGCCAACCAAAAGCAAGCTAGGTACAAGACTGTAGACCTGTTGTGATACAGAGTCAACACTTTGACTTCAGTCATGGAGGAAACTAAACAAAAGTAATCCCGCAAAGTGAAGAAATTGAATCAGAAATTACCTTGTAAGTTTTGTGTTCGTTTGTGATAAAAACTCCAGCTGTTTACAGGCAGCACAAACCCCATGGTTATTCTAATTCTGCTTTTGTCTCTGATTACTTGATTGGGAAAATACTAAAACATCATTTCTATTTGTGCAAATTTTTGAAAGAGCAGTGAGTGCTTATGAGTAATGCACCTATAAGGCAAAGTACTGATCTGGACTGAAACAAAGTTCTTAAAATACATTTTTATGTACAGAAATACCATTTGCTGTACATCACCAACAAATTTAGTATGGCTGAAAAAATAAATCTGATTGGCCACAAAATGTTTTTCTCTAATAGTTATGACCTAAAATATATTTTTGATATTGGAAAAAATAACATATTGGTCATTTTGTCTGACGGATTTTACCACTTCCTGCCTGATTCTTGAGGAATTCAGAATGCTTTTCGGCCAACAAGAAATATGTCTACACCAGGGAATTTCTTGCTGTCTTTTCAGGAAACACAGCTGCATTAGTGCTATTAATCCAGGCTTTCTCACCACCATTTAACTAATGCTGTCTGGCCTCCATCGCTTTTCTAGATCACTCTTATCTGCTCCACAGCAGGGCCCTATCCTGCAATTAATTCCACTTGGTACAGATGTTGGCAGTGCTCACCGTGGGTTCCCAGCTGTTACAGGTATCTGTATGTAAACACAAAGGAGATGGCAGTACCTGAGCTAGCAAATACCAAGCCGGCAGGTTTCCCACGTTTGTGTGGAGATCAGATTGAACTCCTTCAGATACGGTTACACAAGGTGACCATTCTCCCTTCAGCATGTGACCTTTTGGGGCAGGGACTGTACGCTCCCAGGGCAATGGGGTCCCCATCCTTGCTGGGTCAAGTAATTAGAAAAAGAAGATGAGACCTGGCTGACCTGCTTTCCATTACCTGCTGCTGCCTTCTCTCAGCATAAGCTGAGGAGATACTTCACTCTCCACCCTCAGTTGTTTGGTTTTTTTTAAATAAAGCTTTAATTTTCAAAAACATAGTGATTTTATTTAATAAGAAACAATACATTAGCAAATGGAAGGGTGTTTTAAAGACTCTTCCCCTCAGCAAACTGGCTTTCACTGAGCATTACATATGCCTCTGGTATATAAATTAGGAGATACAGAGCATTAAACTCATAACACAATTGTTGTATTTTGCTGATGGTTGGCATCCCTGCAATACAGCTGCTTCTCCCAGCCTCCTGGGAGCAGAAGAAGGGACAATAGTGAGCTATGCAGTATGACTGACTTCTCTCTATGCCACCAACCTCAAGGCACACAGACATATTTACCCATATTTCTATAGGTTTGGTATCATCTTAAAAGACTTTCTGTCACCCAACCAGGAGTCAATGGATGGTTAATGCAGGAGGTCACACAGGATGATCTTAACAAACTCTTTTGGCCATGCAATCCATCACTGATTAGATAATCTCCCCGCGTCTGTCAGAATATGTCTTTTCTCTTAGCATCTAGTCTAACAGGTGCAGCTCTGCCTGTAAGCCACCCAAAACAGCTAGCTGTGCTTGCAATGAAACATTACAATCTGCGATCATCAGAGAGGAGTCCTCGCTGAAGGCTGTAAATAAAAGGAGAAGAATGTAGTGGCTTCGGGCCTTCTGCCCGAGCAGATAAACCTTGACCGCTGTTGCGGCTTTGCTTTCTTAAGCAGCCTCAAGTGCTGTTTCTGATTGGAGAAGAAAGTCCTCTGCTGTGATGCGCATCATCAGCTGCAACACTTCCAAGCCGGAGTTCACACTGAAGGCCAGCAGAGCCAAGACCGAACCCACACTGTTCCTCTCTTCCATGTGCAATCGCACTCACTGTCATCCACATGTGGCCCCCGATTGCTCTAGCCTGGTCGTACACGTTTCCTCCTCTGCTCCTGGTCTACGAAGGCCTTTTGTTAGTCACACCCTGTTTCCCAATGCTGTGTCCTGTGAGGAGCCCTCTGCATTAAAGCAGGTATTGAAAAGACAAGAGGGAACAGGAAGGTAATAAGTAACTGGGTAATTAAATTAGACTTCCAGGAGCAAAGAGACAAGAAATCTCACACACTGTAAGGAAAAGTCACTCCTCAGGAAATCTTTATGGATCATTGTTTCTATGGAGCAGGAAAATAAGCCTCTTGCAATAGAAAAAATCTTTGCATCAGCAGCATTAGAAAATGATAAAGGAACCAAACTGTGGTAGAGTGAGTCATCACTCAACAATTTTGCTTCAGTGCTTTCCCAGTGATTGCTAGCAAAGGTCATGGGTTGCTAAGCCAGAGTTTGGAGGCTCTAAGATGGGAAGGGCCATCAGGAAGCCTTGATGCTGACAAAAATGCTTACTTCTAAATTTCAATCAAGCTCAGAAGTAGCATATCAGGGCAAATATCCATCTTCCTTGTTCTAAATTAAAGACTTGCATTTTAGCAAATCTGAGGGAAGTGTTGTGGTTGCTATGGATAAAATATACATAGGGTCCAAAACTCAGAATTCACTCTTTTAGTAGAGAACAAAGGAGACAGATAGAAGTTAAAAGAGTGTAGTGCTGTCACATCCACTGCTGAGACATCCAGTTCAGGTTTAGCTCCAGGTTATGGCACTGAAAGTAGCTTTGACTGCAGTGTTCTCCTGCCTGTCGTGATAATCTGGTCCTAACGTCCTTTCAGTCCACTGAAGTGACTAACCTATGGAAGGTCTTCAAGCTATCATTCAGCTCCCTCTTCATTTCCTATTTGAACTGTCCATTTAGAACCCATAAACTTGTGATAGTAGGACAAATTATGTTCAAAAAAGGAAAATCACTGCTTTCTGCTTCATTTATCTTAAAACTAAAGTCCTACAGAGGTGTCACATTCCTTTCCTTCCTGCAGATGTGGCTTGTCTAAAATAGCCACCCTCCCCCAACATTCAGTTATCTCTGGTGTAGCACCATTGCCTGTAGCAACATTGAGAACAATTAAGATAAGACATCGGTGTTTTATCATTGTGTGGTCTAACCTTAAAGTAAGTCTGGTTGATGTAGTAATAAAAAAAAACCCAACATCTAACAGTACCTCTCCCGCCTTCAAACTCATACCGCTATTGACAATCCAGCCACAAGGGAAGTCTCAACAATGGAAGACTTTATGGAGGAAAGTCTGGTGGAGACCCAGGTGTTCGAGTTACACTGAGGCAGCAGGTATAAAGAGAGGTAAAAAATTGGAACTAGATTTCATGTCCATTGTGTTCTTGTCTTTCTGCAGTAGCCCTGTGGAAAATGATAGAAAAGTGCTTAGGTAGTTTTCATTAACCATTAGCGATCTTCTGAGCTCTAGGGAATTTATGGCTTTCATGGAGATCTCTGTCTCTTTTTTTCAAGATTACAGGGAGATTGTTTCATTTCTGCGTTTCATGGCGTTTTATTCACTATTTCCCCCTGCAAGGGTGGAGTGACAGGCTGTGCTCAGGCAAAGCTTCTATCCTGAGAATGTCCAGACGTGCCTCATTCCCCTAATGAGATTATTTTTACTTTGTCTTAAGGGTATTTTAGGTCTTCACAGAAACTGGGTTTTAGCTGCATACCTTACAGGCATATTATATATATAAAGACCAACGTCGGCTGCATGCAGTACTGCTTAAAGTATGTCAGAAATATGCAATGTATGATAAACAGAAAGATGTGCTTGGGGTTTCGATCATCTTTCTTCTCAGTGAAATATTTCAGGGCTTCAACTAAATGCACGTCTTGCATTAGAGAAGCTTAGCAGGCTCAGAACACGTATATTCCCATTTCCCTTCAGCCTGTGAAGCTGCACTACTACCAAAGCTGAGTAAAGCATCTTTATTGAGTCAGTGTAAACAGCTCCTATTCAGCTCTCAGCCCTGCAATCGCACTACTGGGTGGTTTGAGGTTTTTTTCCTGCAGCATTTTTCTTCTTCAGAAATAAGAACCTTCTTATGCCTGTTGATTTCATCATTCAGGAATTTAATTCAGCAGTCACCTTAAAAGGCCATTCATTTAGACTTTAGGGAGGGGTGCATTTGCTTCCTTTGCAAAATGTGATGTCAAGGCTTTTTCCTCCTCAGTTCATCTTAAAATAGGAAACGCAGAAAGAGGAGGGTCCATAGTAGAACACAGTGCACATTTATATGGTCACCTAAATGAACAGAGCTGAAACACTCACAAGTAATACATTTCTTACTGAACTTGAGTACACTGGATGCTCTTTCTGAGGGTCACAGGTACGGAAACACTCACAACCTATTTTGGCAGAGCACTGATTCAAGCTTCTTAATTAACCAGTTAAATAGATCAAAGAGCAAAAAGAAGTCAGATGAAAGCTGGGTGCTGGTGTGGCTGCAATTCCTCTCCTAACTATCTGGTTCCCAGATTACAATGATGTCAGGCTGTATCTGTCACAATTAACATCGCAGAGAGGAGGATAAAATAAAAAGCCAAAACAGTCTTTGTATAGATTTCTCCAAATGAAATCAGTTATCTTAGGTGACGCTGGTGGCTCCAGGTATTATTAGAGGTGTCTGCACATCTCATCACAAAGCCCTGTTTCCAGCCAGTTATAACTTCTGAATTCAGCTCCTATAATTGAGCCATTCAGAGCTGTCTGGCTGTACTAGGTACACGTATGTACACGTGGCTGCACTTTTCAGATAAAGGATAAAAGTGAAATGTGTTTCTTGCTCAGGTCAAAGGGGTTTGGAGTGAGGATTTGGCCTTTGCAGGAGGTGTGGGGGAAGGAGGGAGGAAATGGTCTTTCTGAAAGGGCTTTCTATTTTACACTCCTTCAGCAAATTCAGCCAGTTAGCTTAGGCAGAGAGGCCTTCGAAAGTTTGCAGCTCACATGTTCAACAGAAACGTTTACAATTTTAGCAGCTAACTTTCCCAGTGATTTTTCTGCCCTGAGCATACTTCAGTCCAAATTTAAGATAATTTTTCCCCCATATAGTTGTTACGAGGCTCTTGTGTGGCAGGTCACGTTTAATGTTGAGATATGAACTGAGCAGGGGGCACTGCCTGGTTTCCAGCCAGCATCCCCTGGTTGGCACTACAGAGGGAAGGGGAAGCTGCTGGAGAGAAGAAGCCTCAGAATGGTGGAGACTGGCCCTGGGAGGTGGCAGGAGGAAGGGTGACAGGCTTAAACTGGCAGCAGAGATGGAGGAGAACACTGGCGCTGAAGCAAACTGCAAGGCAGATGTTGGAAGGGAGCTTGGAAGGGAGCATCAGAGCTGGGGGACCTGGGAACTACCCATGAGCAGAGCATGGGGCTGAACCCACCTCAGATGGCATGGGAGAAAGGCATAATGGCAGTGGGGACAGCGAAGCCAAGACAGGGAGAGGACAGTGGCCCTGGTCCAGGACACAAGCTGTGCAGGGGGCTGATGTCTGTAGTCCACTTATCTTGGATTTGATAGGGCCTAAGATTTGCTGAACAAGATTAGGACTGGGTGGGAAGTTTACAGAGCAGAGGTGAAGACTGGCTCAATCAGAGGTACAGGACTTAAAGTAGAGGGTAAGGCGAAGATGTGGTGTGGGTAAGTGGCCCCTGGGGTTTAAATGCTGCCTTGGACTCTGTCCCACTGCTCCAGAATTCATTGCACACCAAGCAAACTTTGTACATGGTTATGTGAAGCTCCTCACTTCCCCAGTGATCAATATGATGCCTGACATGAGAAACTGCTGAGTGTTCACAGCTATAGCTAAAGCCAATGGGGGCTATTTTTTTTTTTTGTATACCAAAAAAAAAAAGTTAAGTGCTTAGAAGGATCAGGCTTTAATATCTCAAATTGGATGCCAAAATTAATTTATCTTTTAGCTGATTTTTTACCCACCCACCTTGGAGTTCTATTTTAAAAAAACATTAATATCTGTGATGTACTCAGATTTTATAATGTTAAATACTACTAAATAAGTACTTTGGGGAACAAACAATTCTTCCCTCAAAGCAAAATAAAATATAGCACAGTGGAGTCCGAAGCCCCATTAAGCAACGAGAACACAAATCATTGAACTGTTGCTCACTACATCACCAGCTCTTGTTCTGAGTACTGGCTGAAGCAGAGCTACTCTGAAAATATAGTTATGTATCATACTATTAGGAGCTGAGTCATGCATGGACATACTAATTGGAAAAATACCATCCATTTCTTTTCATGTAATAGTAATAGTGTAAAAGCAGTGGTTTTGAGCTTTCTTGACTTGTAGATCCCTACAAACTTTGCAGGAGACATGCAGACCCTTGGATAGGGACAACACCTTGTTTGTTAGTTGCCTCTTCTGCAGCCCTTGGAAGTCATCTGTGGAACCCTAGGAGTCTGTAGACCACATGTTGTAAAACCTGCCTGACTGTACAGCTCACAAAGGCAAAAAACCCCTATAAATCAAGAACCGTTTTCTCGGTCTTTCCAGTAACACGGTCTGTGTAGTAAAAAAGTGTATGAAACATTCAACGCCCTTGCTGCTAGCAGTCATCTTGAAAGAAGGGAACGAGTTTGTTTTGACTTTGCCATATCAGATGTTCTGCCTAAGTCTTGTCTCCTTGTTTCCTTTTTTTTGTTTTCTCTCCCTCAATCACCACTGCCGTACCTTGCATTTCTCTAGTCCACTATCATTATTGTACCCCCAGGCTGAGCTAGGATCCCAGTAAGACTAGCTCACCTCTGGCAATTTAGGCTAGCTCCTAAGATGCAACAGGTAAGGCTGCAATCCAGTTTAAAGGCTCACAGACTCGGATGTTTCCATTCCCTTGTAAATTGAGAATGTTATTTGATTCTGCAAAAACAAACATTATGAAGGTGTTTCCCCTTGGAGTTTGGGAACTTCTGTCACCGATGTGCAAGGATCTGTAATTACAACAGTGTTCCCTTCCTTCCACCACAGCTATCTCCGGCAATGTTCCCCCTCATTAGGGAACTATTCTATAATTTAAGATTAGAACTGGAACATAAGGCAGCAATTGCCCCTTTCTGTTTGAGTCTTTGCAGAATTTACGTTGTCAGGCTGAGGCGTTTGTTGTGCTTAAACCTTTCCACCCCTCGGCAATAGGTCCTTACTTGAACTTCATTTCGCTTTGCCTCATTTGCATGAGCAGTTCCCCTAGTTCAAACGCTGTGAGAGCTGGTCGTAGACAGCATTTGCTTCAGGGAAGCTCAAGCCTCTGATTCTCTTGATAATATTACAGCCACTGATGATTATTTTTTTCCCTTCACCATCTGACATTCACCTTTTTGCTAGACTGGTGACCTGTGTCACTTTCCCATTAAGTTATTCTGGCTGTGAAAATTATGGAAGAAGAATTGAAAGTGATGTGAAGCAATAGGTTTATTCAGTTCCCCGTTCTAAATATCTGCTCATTTCTGGAATATGGAACAAGACACATATATCTTTATTCATTATCCTTCAAAATGACACATCTTTTAAAATTTTCTTAATTCCATCTGTGTCATATAAGAGAGAACTTCCTGAGCTCAGAATATGTCACTGCTGCCTCTATATGACAACCTTAGTAATAGGTGCTGGGCTGGTGGCAGATGTTGTAGCTCCCTGCTCCCTTATTTCTGCTTTTTTGTTCTTCTAAGCCCTGTTTGCTGCCCTCTGAAAAACTCTGTGTTTGCTAGCAGAATTATAACAACACATAGATAATTTAAATTTGCCAGCAAGCTCCTTTTAGCTATATATTTATTTTTATTTCAATTTGCAAAACATTAAAAAAGTATGTATTCTAGGCTGTGAGCACCTTTAACAAAGTATTAAAAAAGCAGACCATCCTCCAAGAGCTTTAGCAAACCACTAGCTTTTTCCCACACACCAGGGCTCTTTGTCAGATTTTTCAAGCCTAGCAAAGTGGACAAAAAGGGCTCAGTGTGAGTGGGCTTGGGACAGAGGCCTAACACATGTGAACATGGGCCCAGAGAGCTTAAGCTGTTTGCTTCTCTGTTTTTTCTGCCTCTTGCCTCATTGTCTGTGTGGCAGAGGTGTGTGCATACATACACATGTGCGTACATATGTATGTTTTGCTCTAGGTGTGTGTACAGCATCCACGTATTGGGAATTATGTATTAGCTGTTCCAGCTTTCCCTCCTCGAACTACCAATGTTAAGTTACTTCTGCTTTACTGCCAGCACGAGACACAATGAAAAAGATAAATTTTGAAGTTCCACAGATAATTTATAATGCTTTCTTTCCAATTACCCCCAGTTAGTGAGGATAAACATTTCTCCAGAAGACAAAACACTAAATTACATTCCAGTATTTGCCTTGACTTTTTGGAGAGATTGACTTCTACAAAGCAATCTGCTGCGTCACAGGAAGAGGAAAATTCCATCCTCAAAAGTGGTTCTGAAAAATCAAGCCTTTCTTTTTAGATATACCCATGCAGTTTCCATTTGCTGACTCTCTTTATGTGTTGCAAACGAGTGGGGATGGCCCGAGCCTGACTTTTCCTTTCTCATTGTATTTGGTGCGTTTTTGTTTCCCTCGTGGGCTGTGTTTTGAATGTGTTTGTTTAGTTTCTCACTGCTTGCCATACTGAGTTCTTTATTCTTTCCCTTCTGAGTTCGCTGCATATTTTATTTGTATTGCATCTGCACTCTGCTTTGCTCTGCTCAGCTGGGTTTAGCATCCTGATTGTATGAGGATGTGCCTGTTTTGGCATTTTAACCTCTTGAGGGTTAGCGCTCTGTTGAAGAGAGACAGAGCAGAGGGGAAATCCAAAAATTAAAACCCTAAAATAAATTCCTACTCACAGCAAAAAGAAAAGCAAAAAGCAAAAAAAAAAGTCTACACAAAACTAAAATTAATAAAAAAATTAATAAAACAGGCACAGGACTTTAAAAGCTGCATAATTTCTTCCCACAGATATAATCCAGATGTTACTCAATAAAAGAATCATATTTAAATATAAAAGAATCCTATCTATTGCACTGTATAATCACTGTATTTTTTGAGTTCAAGCAAAATATAAAAAATCCAGGTTCAGTAATGCATACCTTTCACAGGAATCCAAACCTTTCTTAGCATGGTTTATGGCCATTGTGGAATATGATTCTCTTATCTCTGGTGAATGTCTGCAAGGTTTATCAGCAGCTTTTGTCACAAATGAACTTAAGACCTGTCTGCTTTTCTACAGAAGCTACCTGGGATCAGTGGGGTCATTCTAAAGATGAAAACTATCTGCAGCCCCCAGGGTCGTGTTGGTTATCTTCCTTGCTTCACATCCCCTCATGGAAAGCTAGTTGTCAACATTCGTGTCAATGGGATGTCACTTGATGAGATACCTCAGATTTTTAAAATGAACAGTTATATGTATCTCATAATCTGTACTGAACATTACAATCATCCAACTATAGCCAAGCCTTGGAATAGTGAATGTCAGAAGGAGAAAAGAAGCTAACTCAAAATAAGTTTGAAGAAAAGACGAGTAGAGCTGACAGATGGTACAGCTCTTTAAGGAAATCACGACTTTCCCCTCCTTCCATCAGTTGCTAAGGAGAGATTATATATGAGAGAGCATCAAAAACATCAGCATTCAAGTAATACTTAATTCTGACCAGCATCTGAATACCCATGAAGCCATCTTACACTTCTTCCATCTTAATCCAACTTGCTTCTTGGGACTGTGGTATTCATCCCTGTGACTATTTCTAAGATGGAAGATGGGAATGCTCTATCTTTTAAACTAACCAGAAAGCTGCTCAGAAGCGTTAACCAGTCCACCATGCCGTTATGCATCTCTTAAGCTGCAAAGGCAAATGGGAACATATCGGAACATATTTCCCTGCAGCTTAGTGACTCCACATTCAGTAGCTGTTTTAAATCAGAACAATGATCTTTCTCTTTTCAGCTTTCCATGGGATAGGGTTCAACCCCATTAATGACTGTATTTCCCTCCCTACCACTCCAAGGATACTTGCTGAGAGGGGATGATGTAATTGTCGTGACTGAAATGAAACTCAGATCAGTTGAGGCGACTGAGTGTGAAGAACACTCATTTGCTACAGAAATTCATCTGGCAAAGAAAAAAAAAGAAAAAACGCAGAAGATCATTGCTTGCTTTTTTAAAAAAAAAGATTGTAAGATGCGTATTGTTTACTCAAGCTTTAACTAGCTGAAGGGCAGAGCTCCAAGTGTTGTAGTGAATGGTGCTGCATCTGGCTGGTGATCAGTCAACCAGTGGTGTTACTCAGGGCTCAATTCTAGGGCCAGTTCTGTTCAACATATTTGTCAACGATCTCAATGCAGGAGCTGAATGCACCATTAGCAAGTTAGCTGATGATACCAAACTGTGAGCTGCTGTTGACTCTCTTGAGGGACAAGAGGCCTTGCAGAGGGATCTAGATAGATTGGAGCATTGGGCTTTGATTAATGGGATGAAATTTAACAAGTCGAAATACCAGATTCTGCACATAGGATGCCAGGCACAAATCTAAATTGGGAGAGGAGTGGATGGAGAGCAGCCCGGCAGAAACAGATCTGGAGAAGCTTGCTGACAGGAGGCTCAGCAGGAGTCAGCAGCATGTCCTGGCATCCAAGAGGGCAAACTGCATCCTGGGGTGCATCACACACAGCACAACCAGCCAGTCAAAAGAGGAGATGATCCCACTATATTTAGTGCTGGTGTGGCCTCACCTTGAGTGCTGCGTGCAGTTCTGGGCCCCACAATTTAAGAAGGATGTGAAGGTCCTTGAATGCATCCAGAGGAAGGGAACAAAGTTTGTGAAAGGGCTGGAAGACATGGCCTCTGAGGAGCAGCTGAGGACTCTTGGCTTGTCTAGTTTGGAGAAAAGGAGGCCGAGAGGTGATCTGATTTCTCTCTACTGCTTCCTGAGGAGGGGAAGTGGAGAGGGAGGTGCTGATCTCTTCTCCCTGGTACCCAGTGCCAGGTTCAATAGTTCAAAGATGTGTCAAGGAAGTCTGGACATTAAGAAGCATTTCTTTACCAAGAGGATGGTCAAACTCTTGAACAGGCTTCCTAGAGAGGTGGTCGATGCCCCATGCCTGTCAGTGTTTAAGAGGCATTTGGACAATGCCCTTAATAATGTGGTTTAACTTGGTCAGCCCTGAAGTGGTTAGGCAGTTGAACTGGATGATCATTATATGTCCCTTCAAACTGAAATAGTCTATTCTATTTTCTATCCTAAGCTTTCCTTCAACAGAAGCAGTGATATATTGCCTGCTAAATTACCTCACTCATCTCCTACTTTAACTATATTATACCCACTAATTCCTCCAAAGACAAGAGCTATAGCAGAGACATTCCAGCTGAGGATGGACCAATGCAATCCTCAGAGCTAGGTGAAGCTATGTTTACAACATCTTCCTCTTAACTGACATGCAGCATGTTATAAAGCAGCCACATCTCATCTTTTCTCCAATATGAGGTAAAAACAACCCTTATTTTAGTAAAGTGTTGCAGAAAATTGTGTCTTTTACTTGGTGGCCATACACAATAATGACAATTATGATGGGAATGCAAATGCGTTAATGACGAGCACTCTTACTTGAGAACTGAGACCCAACAACAGAAGTGCCTGCAGGTATATAGGATGGAGTCCCTCATCATTGCAGAGAAGGATGCAGTTGCATGCTGCAAACTAGTATTTCATGAAAGGCCTTCAGAGAAGGGCAAAAGACCAGGCTTGTACATTTTTGCAAAGAAAAGCATCAAAAAAAAAGTACCCTTAAGTGTTACTGGGAGAGTCCTTTGGGCTGTAGTGCAGGTGAGGTTTACGTGACTGGCAGCAAAACGTGCTGCAGACTAACTGCACATGATTATGATACTCAAAATGGAATGCATAGAAAAAACATGAGTTTGGGGGAGCTAGTAAGAAGGACAGGGCCAATGGTGGTAGCTGGGGGATATTCATAAATTTTATGGCTGGAAAGGAAGACAATAAGAAGCAAAGGCTGTAAAAGTGACTAATACTATTTAAGGCCAATAGGGAGAAGAAGCATAGGTGAATGGATGAAGCAGCCAGCGGAGGCAAGTTTTTGGGTCAGAGCATAACAGTGAGGGTGAGGATAGACAAACATCACTCAGGCTTGTTTCCCAGACCTTCCTCAGGATGCACTGCCTCCCTTATTACACATAACAAAGACTTAAGATCCTCCTTAAGATTCCTCTCTTTTGGCTTGACTTTGACTTGACTTTAATGAACTAGCTTCCATACTGGTGCTATACAGCCTCAGAGTCCCTTAGTTTTTGCTATGTGGTCTTTAACTTTCTCAGTCAGACTGCAAGCTCCATAGTAAACCATTATAGCAGTAAAGTATAAAGCGCAGAGAATTACAGCACCTAAACAGTATCTAAAGCACACCTATGGTGTTCTGTGAATAATAACCTACTCAGCTGTAAAAATTAATTGCATAAGTAGATTACAAAAGGGTAGGATGTAGAACTTGTACTTGTGGAATGGCTCCTGCAACAGGGTTGGAATACTAGTGTAGCAGGTTTTTTTGGGAAAAGTAGTGGTAAAAGAAATTTAATTTTAGTTTTGAGAGGATGTCTTGTGCAAGAAGAACCCTCTGTGATGTGTGCATGCAGAAGAGAGTGCTGCCATCACAACAATACAATGAACCAGATGTGCCCGAGCTCTGGTCAAACGAAGATGCAGTCAAGAATTTTAAACATCACACTACACATTTTATCTAAAGTATTCAGTAGCACACAGAGAACCTCTTCAGTGGGTGAGAAGCCATGACGTATTACTAAAGCAAGAAGTATCACAGACAGAGCTGTCACCAGTGAAAAACAATTTGGAGTTAAGTGAATGAAATGGCAAAAAAAAAAACGATGCTAGGAAGCCATTATAGGACACTGGGGGAGGATGAGAAAGCAGAACAGGAAATGTTTATGTAGATAAAGGAAGCCTGCAAAACAACTACAACAGGGATCATCGGAATTTCAATTGGTCTGTCACTGAGGGGAATTCTAATTAGGAAATATCAAATAAGTGTGAAAAGCTGAAGACTTTACATAGCCCTGAATTGTCTTTAGACAGTTTATGAATATGCAGCTATAAATAGAGAAGTAGCAGCCTCAGAAATCTCATATCCTGGCTTTTATCTCCAACTCCAAAACAGTGCAGGTCTCAAAGAATGAGTTTACTGACCTTCTGGGTTATACTACTAGCTATGTTTTCTCAGACCTTCTGCAGATGGCCGTGGGCTGGTGTACTCACAGAGAATGTGGTTCGTTTAACTTTTGGGGATTGACTCTTGTCATGTTTGTGGAGGGCATGAACTATTCTTTGTTGGGGGGACAACTTTGCAAACCATAAGATGGTTAAGTGGCTACATGTTTTTACCACGTGAGTTATTCTTAAGTAAAGCTGGAATATAATTATTCAATTTTGGAAATTACAATATGCATGAACAAAAGTTTAGTTCCATTTGCAGTTAAAAAAAAAATCAGGTACAAAACCCATTCTGCTGCCAGCAGTACCATCTTGGCTTCTGTAAGGTTTAAATTCTCCACTGCAAAAGTGCAGTTAAGAACGCGAGGCTTTGGCAAAACTGCTCTGTGGCAGTTGTAAGAAAGAACAGTTAAGTGAAAAGTACTGGACGTTACTCAGGTGATGTCAAAGCATCAGGTCTGGCAGCATTGGTCTTCTGTCCTCTAGCTTTTGCTTGCCTTCTGCTCAGGCTCTGTGTGTCTCCTGCACCACTGCAGGACTTCCTTTGCCAGGTGTTTCCACCTGGTCCTTCCAGTTGCCACTCAAATGCCCTTGATGCTTGCCTCATCCAAAACCAGTGTGTTCTGCTATGGGGCCAGCATAAAACAGGGGGAAGTCTCCTCTGACGCTAGACTTAAGTAGGCTCAAGGAACATCATCCCATACTAACAGGACTGTAGCCAGGAAATAAGAAAAGTTGCAAGAGTAACCACCAAATGTTTATGGGTGGTAGTTCAAAGCATGTTCTTCTGAGAAGCTGAAGTTGTAAAATCTATTGTGCTAGACTTCATTTTTGCAAAGATTAATCTGAACAGCTGGTATGTTCTGATTCACAAGTCTGCTAGTGTATCGTTCTGCACAATAATCACTTTACGATTAGCCCTTCTTCATTCAGTATTACTACTATAAAACAGATTATTCCTTGACATCTTGTAAAATGGGTAACATGCTTTTATAGTGTTTTATCTTTTCTGGTCTTTATTTGTCCTGGTGAAAGATGATCTAGCCTGATAGTCCCCAAGACATAATTGTTGTGTCTGGAGTCATACTTGTTTGTGTAACAGGGATTGCACTTGTGAGATTTGCAGGGGATTAGAAGGAGCATTGATTTTATGAAGAGACTGTGATTCACTAAGGTTTCGACAAAACCGTGAGAGAAGAGCATAGTTAATTTGACTTTCCTCTATTTCCACGTGTAACACTGGTCTCCAAAAGCTGTGCAGAGAGGTTTTTAAGAACAAACTCTAATCAAACCTTTTCCTAGGAAACTCTCGTTAGCAGCCTGCAGAAATGCCTCCTTAATGGGCCCTTTCAGCAGTATCACACAACTGTTTTCATAATCTCAAAACTCTTATTTAAATAGCTGTGACAATCAAGCCAATTATGCTCCCATGGACCGATTTTTAGTTATCTTTGGTCAGCTTCCACTAAAAACATATTTGTGTCCCTTTGCTGTCAGCTAAAATATTTTTTTGGAATTCAGTATTATTTATCTCACTAATTACCCTTTAACTTGCTTTTGCTTATTTTTACAAAGTTCCTTTTTTCCTCCTACTAGATTATTTATTTTTTTAAGGCTTACTACTTAATTGTATCTACTGACCTTTGGATTCCTGAGCCTATGAGGCTCTGGGATATCTTTCCTATTTAAAAATCCAAAAGGAGACATCTCAGTTTCCTTCTCCCCTCCCCCCCAATATTTTCTGCCAGCAATTCCCTTTTATACAACTGCTTAATTTTGTTTCCCACTCATAGAAATTCATATTAAAATAGGAGTAGAGGAGATTCTTTTGGCAGCCTGCCTGCTGAACTCTAGAAATGCCACTTCACATAGCCCATGCTTTGGATGGTTGAATGAGTTCCAGAGAATACAGCTGGGAAGACAAACCTGCGGACTGAAGCCTGTTAATCTGAGGAGAAGGGAAGCCATCCTCTAAATTGCTTCATCCTGATCATCACATGTCTATTTTATTCTGAGTGCTTCACCTTGCAAAGTAATTAATTCTCTTTGCTGCTTCATTTGTTGGTCACTGTGATAACTCAGCCGGCAGGCACTAATGGTGCTGGTGAATTTTGTGACACGGACACCCATTTACAAATAAGTATATTAAGATACAGCATACAGACAACTATACGGTTATTAGACAGTAATGACTTTAGACCTGTGCTTACCTGAGCATCCTTTAAGACAGGAATCTAGCCGGGAAAGGATGGCTCTGTTGTCACTTCATGGTCATCTCCCAAACAAGACAATCCTAATTATATAACTGAGAAGTCCGACAAGCATTTTAGTCTTTCGTAAGTGAAATTAAACTGCAAGTTTACACTGGATATTTGTATGGAAAATGTTAGAATTCACAGCAGGTTTCCAGACATCTGCTTCTCAACTGTTTTTAAAATCTAGGTCATTATATATAGGTGGCATCAGATAAGTCTCCATGGAAGTCTCAGAATATTTTAAACAGCAAAATGGGTCAGCTTTCTTTAAAGCTTGTAACCATCTAACACAAGTTTTTCATATGTGTACAGTCCAAGAAAGGTTAAATATTTCTCTTGACCCCTCATTGAGTGTGAATTTTTAACGTTGCATGTTCTCATACCTCTGTAAGGCAGAATTTCCTAGGTAAATTCCCCTGCTAATACAATATGTTTGCAGTTTTTTGCCATCCAGTATGAAACCTATGGCAATATAAATCCTATCTTGTTCCAGACTTTGGTCATTCATTTCTACATGCTGTGCAGTCATTCCTTGACTGCAGGCTTTTTCGACGAGTGGAAATGTTTGATGTGCCTCAGCTACTACTCTTTCTTTGATTTTGTTATTATTATTCCCCTCATTATATTGGCCCAGACTGGAAGTGAAATGGTGCTTCCAAAAGGTGCCCCAATCCCTGTGTGCAATTTTACACATGCTTGCAAACCATCTTCAGACTAGTAAGCAAAACACAATACTCTAAGCCATGGCAGAGCAGAGGTGTGGAGTAGTACAGTGCTGGAGAGGGCTACTGGATGGATGCTGCTGGGAAGTAGCAAGGGGATTGATGGGGAGAGATGGTTGCCAAGGCTGACGGTACCATCATTAGGGAAGCAGAGAGACATCGGACGCAGATTATTTCAGTGGCAGGAGGATGCTGGATGGGTAAGACATTGCTGGGTGCGAACAGCAGTGGATGCTGTGGTTCTTGGACTTTCCACATGCAGAAGCTACTTCACCTGTGAAGCAAAATGTTGGAAGAGACCCTGCTGTAACTGGCAACAGACATGTCAGCTTGGGAACCTTTATCCTGGTTCCCTTGGCCTGGATCAGACCCACTGCTTAGGGGCATAATCCAGTTACTGACAGTACACCATGATGTGCCTCAGGAATAGAGCCATGGGGGCCCCTGGCAGCCCCAAGACAATTACAAGACAAAAGCCTGCCACGTTTTCCCACTGCCAGCCTGACTGCCTGAGAACCCAGCTGAGAGTCAGGCCAACGTGAGAAGGTACCCACTAGCCTGAGTGAAATGCATGGCATTTGGCATCTCCATTGCTCTATCAGCTATTGAAACCCATAAAAACATTCCCAGTGCTTTCAGAGGACTGCGGACCCTGCCTACGGGCTGCTTGCCTTGTGCCGTGACAGCACTCCAAGAACTCGGATTGTATCACCGCCTTCTGAACATAAATCCACCTGTGTCTGAAAAGTGTTTACTATTTTTTTCTGACCTTTTTAATCTACTGCTTATTTTGACATACTTGCACACAACTGACAAAGAATAAACTTGTCTCTTTTTTCATTTCTTTCCATTGCAGCAAATACAACCTCCTTGTGCCTGTTGCAAATTCCTCCACCACTGAACTCTTCTGGCATCATGCTGGCTTGTGTTTTTAGGGCAGAGGGGAAGAGGGTTTTGTGTGGTCATTTAATGCATGAGAAAACTCATTAATAGATTTTCTGCGTAACTGAAACGTTGTTTTTATCTGGAGAATAGAGAGAGCCTAACACTGCAAGCTTTCTCCTGATGCCCTGGCAGTCTCCTGTAATTCCAAATTAGTGTGACTGTTTTTTTGGAAAGAGAGGATGGCTTGAACTCTGTGCTTATTCATTCTCATTGCTGAGGCTAATCAATGAAGCAATTGTATTTTTCAGTGATGTGAGCATCAGCAAGTTTTAGACAGACAGGAAACCATTCACATGTACAATTGCTAGGCCACTAGGTGAGAATGAGAAGGAACCAGGACAGAGACTACGAATATGAACCAGATCTGAGCCCACTCACAGCCCACTTTTAAACAGCTGAAATACCCAGTTCCTCTATAGTGGCTTATTTGTGATTTTGCAGCCTACTGCTATGAAATTAAGGTGATGGCTAAGTTGTACAAAACAGCAACAGATAGACTGCTCAACCAGAGCACTAAAAACATTTTGTACAACTAACAAATAATTATGTAAAAATAAATAGAGGAACAATATTGTGTGTAAATTGAACCTTTTTAAAACAACAAAGTGCAAAGGTCTGCATGCATTGTCAGTGGCTCCTTATATCCCTGGGGAAAGGCGCTCTCTTTCCTGGCCATGGAAATGCAATTTTCTTCCCTGAAGATGGCTAGAAGCAATACAGCCATCTACTGACTGACAAGGTTAACCACAGCACGTTTATGTGCTTGTCATTTAACTCGCCCTCTATTTCCATCCTAAAATTGTGGCCCGTGGAAAACTGGTTTTCAGCAGAAGCTAATTACTGAAGCACACAATTAATAGCTGGTCAGTAAACTTGCTGACTCGCCTTATTACTCATTGCTTTGACATCTGGTTAGGTAGCTATGTGTATAAGCACTCCTAAACATGTGCCATCTATTTTCCCTAGTGTAAGATGGCATCATCACATCTTGCTGTTGACATGCAAGGGCTCCATTCCCACATCTCCACTGCTGTGTAGGGCTAAGAGAAAATCATAATCACAATACATTTCCACCAAAGAATGAGTCAAGACTCCCTGTTGTCTGTGGCTGTCCTGTTCCCTTTGTGATACCTCAAGTTGGCATTTGCTGAACACTGACCACTTTGTAGAAGTCAGAGAAACACTCTGGACATCAGCACAATATTGATGAAGCAACCTGGCAAAATAAGGGAACGGGAGTCTTTGACTCAAGAATATTTAATTGTGTTTAAGAGCTGTTCATAGGTTGTGTGAAGATGTAGGTGTTTGAAAATGGAGCCTGACGTGCAATACCTTGTGTGTTATGAGACTTGAGGGCTCGTGTGTCCTAAGACCATGTAATCTTGCAGGAAGTCCACATATTGCCACAGACTCTTGTTAAAACAAACTAATGAAGAACACTTCAAGTTCATACAACTATAATGAAAGATGCGAAAATGGAAATGGAATGAAAGTGAATGAAATACTGCTTTTAACGACAGTTTGTATTACAGTAACACCTAGATCCTGGATGGATGTCAAGAAGTTCCCTTTTAGCAAAAGACTTCTGTAATCCTTAAAGGAAAATGACCTGTTGGTTAATAATCATGTAAGTCTCAGCAGGAACACTGTCTGTGTCAGCAAACAGAAAAAAAAAATACCTGGCATACTTGGTGCACAAGTAGCTGGCTGAGCAGTCCAAAAGGCACTCAAAAAAACAGTGAGGCAGCAGACTATGTGTAAACATAAAAACGGCCTTACACTGTTATGAAATGACTGTAGGGATCAAGACTGACCAGAGCAACTGACTCTGCACAATGAGCCTCATGACAGCATGGTTTTCACAAATGGTGAATGAAGTCCCATGATCCCTCTTAAGTTTAGGGGAAGCAGTGTAACCTGCAGCGCGGCTGTCAACGTGCTGTAGGCAGAAGGTTGATTGCAACTGTTGGAGCTAGCTGACCTACATATACACGTATGGTTCCTACCCTTGCTGGAACTAGTGCATCCAGATTTGCGTGACTAAGACTTCTCTTTGAAATGTCACTTTGAGGAAATTGGGCCTTTCTTCCTCCTGCAAGCTCTTCAGCACAGATTGAATTAAATTTTAACTGTGTTTAATCCCTATTGCTTACATAACACATAGGCTGAAATCACCCTTTGCAATTTTTAGAACAACCAAAACCAAGGCATCAAGAACTACAGGCAAAATAGCACTCCTAGGTTATTTTATTGTATCTTGCTATTGTAAATGAGATGTTACTATAGATCCTCAGAACACAATGTAAAGCTCCATGCATTAGAGCAACAAGCATTTGAGACTTTAAGCTGAGACTCGAGACTCTCCTTATGATACTCAAGAACTTGTAAAAACTTTCTTTAAATAAGAGTGTGATATTTAATGGACAGAGATATGTATCATGCTATTATAAAACCTTGTAGCTAAAAGAACAGCATTTCAGGCTGAGAAGGTTATGTTTTGCAGAGTACAGATGTCAGGATGACACCTAAAAAGACAAAGCAGCATATAGAAATTTGGAAACAAAATATTTGGAAGGATTTGGAAGGAAAATCTAAACCAGCTTGTTTCTACTCAAAAATAAATGAGAGTGTCATCACAACAGACATGAGACAATGGCTCAGACAGAACAAAGCATAAATATACAAAATATATGGATTTCCAGAACAATTGGATCTTGTTTCTGTAAATACTTATGCACATGAGTGGATGCATTGAGTTTCCTGGGATTGTTCATGTGTTATTAGTTAGAGTCTGTAAGTGTCCAGTCATGTGCAGTGACATTTGCAAACCTGTAGGACTGGAACTTCAAAAATGATAAATTCTTCTGAAGAGTGATGGTTTATTTTCTACGGACTGGATAATACCTAACAAGCATTTGGTCATTTCTGTTATAAATAATAATAACCCTTACATGTAAAGCCATAAAGCAGAGGCTAAGAAAAGATTAGACATTTCATAATCATTAGACTGGCAGTTTTTAAAGTTTTTCCTCTTCCCTTTCATGACAGCACATTCTCAGGCTTGCAGGCTCTCCCAACAATTTGTGAATTATTTATGTGTCTATTTTCAACCTGTGCAGCATTGACACACAGACTGTATGGTGGCAGGGGAGAGAGAAATGCTGAGGGCATTGCCAGGTGGCAAGGGCTACATCAGAGTTGCAAGCAGGGAGGAGCTGCTTCGCTAATTCCAAGCACTTTCATCACTGCGCTACCCTAGTCCCACCCAGACACTTCTGCCATAACCCCACTCCTAACTCCATCACTTGTGCCTCAGATGCCACTGGAAGAAGGCGGTGGTGCTGGGCCATGCCGTGCCCGGAGCATGGTGGAGAAGGCTTGGAACTGGCAGTGCTGCTTTACTCTGCCCTCGCCATTTTCTCAAACCACGTCCCAGGAGCTGGGGGGGCACTCGGAGATAAACAGCACTGTAGTGGTTAGTGGAAGAGCAATCCTTTCCGTAATAAAAAGCTGGGTATTCACTTACCTATCTTACTTTCTTCCGTGCATGTACTATCTTGCCTTCACCCCCTAAATTTTTTTCAAACAGAAAACCAGGAATTTGGCCTCATATGTAGGATTTCTAGACAGCTACCAACTTGACTGGACCTGCAACAGTGCAGATCAAATGGTGGCTGTCCTGATAAATGGCCAGCACACATACACAGATCAACTGCACTTCAAGTGAATATAAATCTGAGGCATCTGGAGCATGTCACGCTTCCTGCACAGGTGCTAGTTATCTGAGTACGTGCCAGGAGATGCCTGTATCCGCGTTTCTGCCTATGCTGTCCTGAGCTGAAATTAGAGATGCTGGCACAAACTTTATGCAAGACAAGATAAAACACTTTTAAAATATCTGACAGAGCCCTTGTAATGCAAATCAGCAACATATCAGGTTTCAGAACTTTTCCTTTCAGCATGAAAAATCCTGACTACCATCAAGTTGCTTGTGTTCTTTCTTTTCAGGATTAAAAACCTGAACACAGTCAGAGAAAAATCTAAATTACAGGAAGGAGTAATCTTTCCAATGACAGTAAATCTTACATTGCCATTGATCCAGATGAGTCCATCACAGTTTCCTGGAGGTGGAAGGGATTATACCCCCATAGGCAATGCCTCAATTTAGCTTGTATATTATAGAGGATGAAACAGGCATCTTTTAAGACTGCATTTGGGTAGTTCTCAGATGGGGGAGAAGTTATTCCATTCCCCCTGTCAACTGTGCCTTTTCCATACCAAACCCTTGACACTACCCCCCACACCGGGGCTTGGCAGAATCTTGAGGTGTTAAGTTCCATGGACTAATTACACGCTATTGTAAAAAGAGCTAAGAAAAAGCATCGCATTGGTTTTAACTTTGTTTCCTCTTAGTTTAATTAAACATTTCTTTGCTCTCAAATAATGAGAGATCCCTTACGATTTATTTTTTCTATGGTTATGGAACCCAGAACTCTGGGGCACCACGCACTGTGCCAGGATGTAATGCACAAATCAGCCCCGATTCTGCAGACGGTTATGCACCTACCTCACTTCATCCATATCTGTAAATCACACAGGGCTAGCTGCTCAGTCTACAGCTAGGCACTGTGGAGAATGGTCTCTGCCCCAAAGGGCTTATAACCTCAAGAGAAAGTCAAGCAAGTTACAGAAAACAAGGAAACATTTCGAGTGAGGAATAATATTTCAGGTCTCAGTGTCACTTTATCATATATTACTCTATCAGTGTCTGTGCAGGCACTGACTGCAATTTCTTTCATGTGGGCAGACTGCTAGGTCCCTTAATGTTAATGGGGCATCACATGAATAAAGAATGCTGTGGATGAAAGCAAAAGCTGGATCATAGCACTGAGCTCTTCAGTAGCCTCTTGTGGGCAATAAGGTCAAAGGCTTTTTGAAAGTTAAAAATAAATTATATTAGTAGATTTTATTTTATTCACTGCCCTGCAAAAGTTATCTTCCTTTGTAGCAATGCTGATTTGTCTCCAGTTTTTCTTGGTAGTGACTCAGAATTTTTCGCAATTTAAAAAGACAAGGAATTTGCTAAATGGAAATAGTGTTTTTTACAAAGACAAACGCTCTTCTGAAAAAAATAATGATGGTATCTGGGTTTGATAGATTTCCCATTGACATTTTAGCAATTTGTTTTAGATTAAATATTTGAAATTGTGTTTCTTTAGCATTCCACAACAAAACAATTTATAGAAATGTATCAATGGTTTTGATAATTCTCATAATGTTTAAAAAGGAAGAGAAATTATTGAAAAAATAGGTCTAATTTGAACCCATGTTTAGGAAGAATTAACAGCACAAAAAAATATTCCAGATATAACTCCATGCTAAATCTGTAAGCAAAAAGCCATTCTATACAACCATTGCCCATCTCTGAGATCAAATCAGAGATCTGATCTGAGACCGTATAACACAGCGGTCTAGCTCTCTTATACTGCAGGTTTACAGGACAAGAAAGGGTCTAATTCAGTTCTGTCCCAGAAAACTACTGCTCACCTAAAACTTTCATATCCCTGTTGCTGTTTTACCAGCCTATTTACTGTTTGATTCTCCTTGAAACAATAAGATACCACGACATTCTCTTACCTGTATGTCTCTTTGGAAGCACCTCACACGTAAGAGGGAAAATTTATGGAGCACTGCTACTCCTCTTCAGTCTTGAAGCTATCATCTGGGCAAAATTATTTGCAGATGAATCATATTTTCATTTAACCATTTCAAGAAGTTATTCCTTATAATGTCGCCAACCGGACTACCACTGCTAGTGACAACGCACCCAGTAATGTGCGTTTTCAGGATTAGTCAATAAAACCATCTTCACGCTCCTGTTAGAAACCAGATGTTTAGTCTTGCAGGATTTTATTGCAGAACTTAAATGTTGAAATTGCATAGCCCAGACAAGTCCAATTCCATGTTGCAGTCGGTCAGCCAGTTGCCAATCACCCACTGCAGACTACTGTCTTAAACTGTCAGGCTCTTTACAGGTGATTTGCAAGTGAAAGCAAGTAGTTCTGTATTTCCCTCTCAGCCTGCTCCATTTGAATTCTCTGGAGGCTAGAAAGGCCGAAGCTTATTAGCTTTCTTATCAGTGCATACACTTGTAAGGTCTCTGCTCTTTCTTAATAGCCCCTTAGTTCTTGAAACCTTCAGTATCTTAAGATCCAAGACTGCTACCCCTTGTGAAGTTTGATGGAAATTGGCCACTCAAAGGTTAGGGGACGGATCAACTGGTCCATATAGAAAACATCAGCATCTAAGTCCTGATAAACAACTGAAAAGCCTGTTATTATATTTAAATATATATGCGTTTCAGCTTTTTTGCTTACAGAAATGTCAGGACTGACAAATTGCACAGGTATTCTTGAAAGACATGCAGTCTAACCTGTTTCTCAGTGTTGCTAATACGGTAACAAAAAGACTTCCAGAGACATTTTTGCTCATGGAAATCCATTATGGAAATTCCTATAGTACTGTTAGGAATTAGCAATATTTCTAGCACAGAAGAGATGATACACACTTCCAGAGTGAGAAAACTCATGTGAACATGACCTTTCCCTTAGTTTTCTTCAGGAATAAACCTCTCTGGCTTCATGTATACAACTGAAAGGATCACAAACAGCAAAAACCCACTCTTTCCTCCTTGTGCATCAAGTTTTCCAGATCATTAAGTGAAACGTAAATTATGTGATTTAGAACAGGAAATCCTGGCAGGGGGCGAAATACTGATTTTCTCAAAGCCGTCTGTTCTGAAGAAGGAATGTGGGAATCCTTGTCATCGTTTCACGGTAAGGCAGAGTATTTCAAAAGTCTTGGAGAAAACGGATGTTTCTGAGCATACAGATTCTCAAGTTGTTTCTGGTTGTCATCCCACATGCAGGTCAGTAATTTCACATGACCCCAACTATTTGTATAAATAGCAGGAGAGGCTGAATTTGTTAGTTACAACCCAGCTTGCAAGTGGTATGATTTTACTTGGTGTTACAGCTCCTAGGCTGAGCCCTGCTGGTTTGTGCAGAGGAATGAAAGAAAAAGGTAATCCAGAGTTTTTTGATTGCACATTCACTATCCTATCTGAAAAAAAGAAAATTAAAAATCAAGAAATGGGGAAGATATTTTACTGGCAATAACCTAAGATTTTGATCTATTCCAACTTGAATAGGTAGCAGCATAGATTAATCATACAATGTATCTTCTGTGACTTAGTTAAGAACCCAGAGATGTAGGATCCTACATGAGTTGCCCTTTGGATTGTCCAATAGCTTTGTAAGAAGACTCAACTCTCAAATTAGGTACCTGTTTTAGACATTTCAAGAGTCAGAAAATGATCCCTCAGTCTTACATAACATTTTTACGCATTAATTCCTTTACATAAACAAATTAATAAACTTTTAGCATTCTTAAAGATGATTTGCCATAATTTTTCCTCTAAACTACAGAATTGTCAGACAATACAAGTATGCAATAAGATTACTATGGGTTTGTCAAGGTATGTCACATCAGACAAGTATTAAGAATAACAACATAATTTCTTGCATGTTAAAATATCAAACGGCCTCTTGGTGTGATACTTTGATACTTCAAGATGTATACTCATAAAATGTATTCTGGAACATAAATTAATGCCAAGGTATTTTTACTATGTTTTTAGTCCTAAAATGAGATTGCTGCAAATGTAATTCTGACCCTCGAGGGCCTGTGCACAGTTTAAAACTTACCTTTTGCCCTGCTTTTTGTGTACCAATCCTTGCAAGCGCTTGTCTAGCTGATCCATTTTGGTGCATCACACTATGTTCAAATATTTGCCTAGTGCTCAGAAATTTTATTCTAATCTATTCTATTCTAGTCTTGGAAATTCCTGGGAATTCCAAGTTACATGCCCTGGTAATGACAGCATGTTCAGAATTTCAAGTGCAAACAATATATAACAAGGGAGGGAGCTGGGAAACTGATACGTCAAACATTATATTTGAAGGTGTTGTCAAGTACCAGTTGTCCACATTTACAATTTGATAAGCCATCTCAAGGCTAACAGGTGCTGTAGAAACACAGAGGTCCCATGCTCCACTTCAAACACAAGGGCTGTGAAGGAGTGGTTGTAGAGGAAAATTATTAAGTCAATAATCATAAAAATTATGTCTATTTTCTCAGTTTTTGCAAATTCTCACATTAGCCGTTGTCTGTATCCAGGTTTTATTTAAAAGGAAGAATCAGGCCCTGGGTGCTAACAATATTTCTTCAGGGTCTTCATCTTTCCCTTCAGATGCTGGAGTTCTTTAGGGTCGTCTCTTTATTAGCAAACTATTTTTGTGCCTTGCTCCATGTTCATACTGCAGAACTTAATGAAAGGTATGATTCTTTGGCATTAAAGGGACACTTATTTACTTGAAAAATCAAACCTATCTGAAACTCTTGTAACCATCAGTAGTTACATACAGCATTTGAAGACTAAAGCAAACAGAAGGAAAGCACTGTTTCTTCAAGAGATGTTTTGAAGTATTTTTATAAGCAATTTATTATTTTTATCAAGTTCAGTGAGGCAAACTTTCAGCAGAAATCTTTAGCAGAAGTGTCGTGAACTGAACTTGTCCTTTATTGATTTTATATTTTTAAGATTTGATAATCTTAATGGATCTTTTAAAGATTTTCTTATCAGAAACTGAAAATCACATAAGCTAAGTTTACAATGCCAGCCCGGGCCTACAGAATTATTTCAGACGGGTCTCTTGTGTGACATAAGGCAAATCTCTTCGTGTGCCTCCATTCTGGTTATAAAATGGTTATCTCCTGACCTCGCGAGGATGCTGGGCATAAATACACTGCAGTGTTCCCACACAATGGTGATCGGGGCGAGCCACACACCATTCCAGTCCTGGCAACGTCTTGTGAATCTGTCTCGTCTTGTGGCCTCCACCCACGGCCATATACCCAGAGCCCGGTGCGGCCGAGGACCTGCACGCCGCAGGCCCGCTTCCAGCTTTTCCCCACACACCGCACCGGTGCGGAGCATTATTTCAAATGAGTCCTGCGCTACCAACGCAGTTTTTCCCTCCCTTTCTTTACCGCGCCCCCCCAAAACGCCAGAGGGGCTCTGCACCTCCCTGGGGGAGAGCCGCCTCTCACCGAACGGCCCCCCTTCACGCACCGGCCGCCGCCATTGCACCGCCCCCTCTCTCCGCGCGCCCCTGCCCGTCCGGAGGCGGAGGTCAGCGCGCGTGCGCTGTGCACCCAGCCCGCCCGTCCGGCCCGCGGGCGCCCCACAGCGGTGCGCGCGGGAAGCCGCGGAGGGAGGCGCGACGCCGCGACGCTTCCGGTCTCCATTTTACGCAAACGACAGCAGGCCGGAGGTCCAGGCGGTGCTGCGGGCGGAGGGGCCCAGCCCGGGCGGGCGCGTTGCCGGGTACCGGGCTGTACCGTCTGCTCCTTCCCTTCTCCGCGGGCGCAGCGGGGAGGGGCCCAACCAGCTCGCGGGGTGGGAGGTGAGCGTGAGCCCCTTGGGCCCGTGCGAGCCCCCGTAGCTGTGGTTGCCGGTGGGCGGGGGGGTGGCGCCTGCTTGTGAGCCGTTAAGCCGCCCCTCTGTTCGCTCACCCCGCCTGGCGGACGGACCTCGGCCGGTGCCGCCGCGGCCGTGGTGCGAGCGCCAGCACGGGGATGGGCTCCCCCGGCTTCCCCAGGAAGTTCGCCCCCGGCCGCTGAACCCACCCGCAGCGCGCAGAGCGGCGGCGTCTCACCGGTGAGAAGAGAGGGGCAGGGCCGCCCGCCCCTGCGAGCACCATGGACCAGAGCGTCGTGGACGACCCGGTGACACTCGTCATCAAGGCCCCCAACCAGAAATACACCGACCAGACCATTAACTGCTTTCTGCACTGGACTGTGGGCAAGCTAAAATCTCATCTCTCTAAAGTTTACCCCAGTAAGCCGGTGAGTTGGTGGGCAGCCTTTTTTTGTTCGCCTTGTCGGTAAGGCTTGCGCTGCGGTGACTTCTGGACCGTCAGTCAAGCTTTTCCTTAGGTGCTCTTCAAGATGAAAGAAGAGTCCTGCTGCCAAAGAACCTGGCTGTGCAGAGGCGGTGGCTGGGTCGCTGCTTTCAGGGAAGCTGGCAGTGTGAACAGCTGCTCTTTTATATAGTTTTAGAAGGTCAGAGTGTAGGTGCTGGAAGGTTGTGTCACTCAAGACACTGATGCTCCATTTAACTTTTTTTAGGAGCCGAAATTTAGATATCTCGGTTCACTGAATGTGAGACTGCTTTCTTTTAATGTAAGAGTCCTGCCTAAAGTAAAGTAATAGCATAAGCTATATAGGTAAATTTACCACGATCTAGTGGATTCAGTGAGATGTGAAGCAGATAGATGGGTATTCATAATATTATTTGAAACATGCAATTGAACAGCCTCCAGAATTATTTCCTTTTTTTCCCCTCTTTGAAAAGCCTTTTTTTGAGGTTGCGCTCTCAGTTGTTCTATAAACTTCTATGACAGATGTGACTGTATTTTGAAACTTTTATAAAGACGTATAGCTTTTTTGTTCCCTGAAGAAAATATAGTTTGTTTGTAAATTCTTTTAAGTTCTAAATTTGGCAATTAAAAAGAGGCTGTGAAAAACAATACAGATAATAGATAATACTGTACCTTTTTAGAATGGCAGCCATACAGAGCAGTGTATTTGACCATGTGTTCCAGAACACTGTGTAAAGGGAGTGACTTTGCCTCCACAATGCAGCAGCGTGTGGGGCCTAGACCTTGTTGCAGAAAACATCAGACAAAGGTTGCATTTATATTGTAAATTATTAGAATTCACCTAGTTCAATAGAGGAATTATTGGCATTGTTGTTTTTCTTTTTTTTTGGCCTGGGGGAAGGTAAAGTAGTAACTTTGTGCCTCCAATGAGGGTTTCTGCCTTTTGGAGAAAGAAGAAGAAAAACAGTCAACAACTTAGGCAGTGCCACTGGGACGTTGAGATCTGGTAAGCAGTGTTTGAGAGTTTGTGGATTTAGTTATTGCTGTGAGTAATTCTCTGCTGAGAGAGACTGTCTGCTCTGAAAGAAACAAATACACAACTTTAGCTGATTGCTGCTGCTTCCTCCTCAATAGAATCTCTTACTGTGAGGTATTTGTGATTAAACACTAGTTTTCTGACTCATCCTATGATCTTGCTAAATTTGGCCTCTAGGAAGAATCCTTAATGAACAAGACATTTTTATGTTGCAGGGTAGGTTTTAACCAGTAGTAAATTTCAGTTTCCTGGAACATCTTTCTTCTGTTGAAAATTGATTCATCAATATGCTTCTCATTATTAAATGACTAGTTCAGAATCCCCAAAATCGTTCTGGGTTAGAGAATGCAGGGTTTCTTTAGTGAAAATTATCTCAGTAACTCCAATTTAATTTGAATTTACTGTACTTGCAATTAAACTAGTAACTGAACACTGTTTCACAGAACCTTTCAAATTAAAGTAATAACATGGAAGGGGAGAAAGATGTTTAATAGGGTATCTCTTATGTATAGTAAAATTGAAAAGTATATTTTTCGTTTGATATGTTTTTGACATTGTTACAGCTTTTCTTAAATTTGTTTAAATCTTGTGCTTTTTGGAGCTTTCACTCCCCTCCTTTTTTTTTTTCCCCCCCCTCCCCATTTTAAACCAGAACAGTGTCCAAAGCTTGTCGATCAAATTTCTACATTACCTGAACATGATAGGTCCTGGAAATAACCTTTATTACAATGCTATTTTAAGAGTGCAAGAGTACATTAGAACACAGATGCTCTATAGAGATATTGCAGTATGCTTGAAGTCAAGGATGTAAAATAGCGATCAGTTGCTATCACTGCTATACATAGTTTTTCAAGTTTTCACATGTGACTTGCACCTCATTCTCCTATACGCATCTGTAAATTACTCAGTAAACTGATGGTAACTGTAAAAAAACCTGTCGTTTAATGTACAATTGAATAAAAGCGGATCTTCAGAAAATGAGATTGTTAAAATAGGCTAATGAGTTAGGCCTTGAGTTGGTGGTGGTTGTGATTTTTCCAGATTAATTTGCATACATGACTTATTTAAATGTACAAATTACAAACATAGGCAGATTTAAATTGGTATAGTTGTCTGTAATAAAGTTCATGTTTGTCAATATCTTTTTTTTTCCCCTGACTTGTCCAATTTTTCATAGCTAGAGTATAGTGTCCAGAAATGAAATGTTTATTTAAGAAAAGAAAATTTAGAAAATCAACTTACAAGTCTCAGTCTGGCAGATCTTACATTCAGTGCCTTAACAGCTGCATCGATTCCACCTAAACATTAATTTAAAACTGCTGTTTCTCATTTCCTGTAGTACCTGCAATCTAGTATATACTTTTCTCACAGTTCTAACCAGATGTGGTTGTTTGGATTTTTATTTCTTATGGAAGAATGGGGGAAGAGAGGCTGAGTGACCCAAATAATGGGATGTCTTACAGCTGAAACAGGATAGTTCAGAGATTGTGTATGTTTCTGAAGGAAGGTGCTGCATTAGTTTAGGCTTGGTGGTTTTGGTAATGTATTCGGCATAGCTAACTTGGACTAAGCATTGCAGAAGGAGTCTTGGTTGAAAAATGGAACAAAAAACCCACGAGCAGATGAATTTTTAGTTTTAAATAAATATCTTTTGAATTATCCATCTCACTTTGATGTTTAGGTTGTAGAATAATTTTGTCTGATGCTATGTGCTTACTTCTGAAAATGGGGCCGCTCATAATTAAATGGGTTTTTTAAGTCTTTTTCCATCACATTTCAGTGTTTGGACTAGCAGTAAGCATGCTGTTCACTGAATCAGGAGGTGTGGTAGTGAACCTTCTCTGACAGAGGATGAGTTGAAATGCCTTTTCCGTTTACTTTGGCATATATGTGAATTACTGTGGTTTCACATTTATCATCTTTTCTTCCATTTTCATTTGAAAAAAACCCCATCTTTCAGAATCCAAGGTGGCTTTCACCCTGAGAATCTCAAGTGATAATCCTGTGGTGCGCAGTTAGGTATTTTAAGTTACGTAGGGAGGAGTATGGGCTCTACGACCTCATCTTCCTCCATTAATGTCTCTAGCTTAATATGATTAACAGTACTCTGCGTATGTGTAACCTTTTCTTCTGTGGTCTTGTAGGGAGCTGAAACGTATTACTGAAGGCTTTGTTGCGGTCAGCTTTGAGAGGTCATCTCAATTTAGCAATTTCTTCTCTGTATTCATATTAAAAAAGTAATTTGTACTACTTGTATCATGTTTGAGAAGGTACTTAATTAGATGGGGTTGAGGGGAGCTTCATGTGTGAGATACTGAAGAGAAGAGTAGGAATTTGACCATGTAGAAAGCTGTAGTGTGAGTTGGGACAGGCAAAAGAACACTCCATTGCCATATTGGATGATCGTACAAAGATTTGGAGTTTGGGGGGGGTGGGGGGGTGGGATTGTTGTGTTTTGCTTGTTTTAACTGCTTATCTGTTCTAATTAATCTCCAGACAATCTATGTCAGAACCCAGAAACAAGATTTCTCGGTCTTTTGTTCTGGCTCCCTTTGTCACGCTAAAGCAAGAAATTTCTAATTTACAGGAAATCAAAGTTTTCTGTAATCCTGATGCATGCTGCAAATTCTAGTTTTTCTAAGAACTTTCCCAAATAAAAAATGCAAGTAAGCTTGTATTCTGTTAGCACTGTTTCTGCTTGAAAGGAAAATTAGTGTGACATGAGAGACACAGGCATTTTTTCTTCTTTTAAACTTAAATAGAAATAGTACAGCATCGATGTTGAAATCATTGCAGTATTTTATCAATTGGAGCTGCAAATAAAAGGTTCCCTATGTTGTGAGACTTACAAAAATAGTGTTACTATGTCACTAATGAAAAAATACAGAAAAATGCAGGACGGTATAGACAGCGGTTCTTCAGTAGAAGTTGTAAACAGTTCTGTACTATATGTAGCAGGTTACGCACTCATTTTTAAAGCTGTGTATTTAATTATGAACAGCTGGTATGAATTTGGAAATGAAAGTTAAAGCAAAAGGTTTTCAGATCTAACGTGTACTCTTTATAATTATTTGCTTAGAGTATCTAACTTTTCTAGAGGTATGACCAGATGTTTACTGGGAAAAAACAAGTCCTGCAACTTTTCTGTGTTCTGCTGAGTTACAGGGAATCTGTAAAACACAATTGCAAGAAAAAAACCTTGAAACTTCTGTGAAAGCTTTTTCTAATCACAGAGATCTGGATGTCAGATATTTGCGTCTTAATATTAGCATGAATAAGGCTGCAGAGTGGGCCACAGAAGGCTGGGAGAGAAAGATGAGAGATGTAAGATTAGCTGTTTACATGATGGGGAAATTCTTCAAATATTTCATGCTGATAATGCATGGCTGTTCTACTGATATTAGGCTAGATTTCTTCATTTAGCATTTGCTTATGTTAGGGCTATCAAGTGATAAATGCTATTGTGTTAATTTAGAATGCAAGCAGTAGTTAAACTGAACTGATGTAACAGTTGGGTTCTGTTTAAAGTTCTTTTAGTATGGGTGAATGTTTAGGAACTTTTTTTCAATTAAAAAGGAGCTGTTTATTCACATAGTTACAATATATTAGTGGCCCACTATGGAAAACTCTTTCTGACAGCATAAACTGAATTGAATGGAGTTGGGGTTTTTGTTTGTTTGTTTTGCTTAACCACTTAAACTGCCTATTGCTTTACTAGACTAGACATCTTGCTGTAGATAGGTACTCCAAATAGTTTCCTTTCAAAAAGAATTTCATCACTATCTCCTCTGTGTAGAATGGTTAAAGGTATTACCTTATGAGTAGCGTATCATTTTTTAAAAAAAAAATCTGTGTTAATAAGGTATTGTAAACTGAGACAGTGTAAGAACAGGCAAAAAAACTTAGGAAAGTGTGAACGCTACCTTAAAAGAAAAATTGCTATTTCATGCTTTTGAATGCTTTCTTCCTTGTTTCCACTTGTAATTTTTTTTTTGAGGGGGGTGGGTGGGATGGGAACAGGGACTAACAACAGAAATTCTTTGTCAAAAAAGATTGAAATTTGTGCCCTTCTCCATATTTTAATTATTAGTCCATCATTCTAGTAACTATTTTTGTTTTAATTTGCCACCGCTTATTTTCCGTCTACTTTTTCAGCAAGTTCTTGGGAATGGGAGCAGGGTAAAGAGCAAATCTTTAAAAGAAAGGAATTTTTGAATATACGTGATGGTTTTCTTGAGCAGCATTTACCAGTAAAGTGTTGTTAATTGTTGTGGCATTCTTACTGAATGCATAATAGAATTCTTTTTCAGAATTTGTGACTTTGACTTGTGAAGCCTCTGAAATGTTTTTAACGCTATCTGTTGGTGGTTGGAGTTATATGGGATTTTGTCATCTGCAAGTGTTACCTCCAGCTGTGTATCAGTACAGCAGGAAAAAGCTAAATTCCTTTCTTTGTCCCATCTCCTAGTCTACAAAGGATCAGAGACTGGTGTATTCTGGCAGACTGCTTCCTGATCATCTGCAGCTGAAAGATATTCTCAGAAAAGTAAGCTTTATATCAACACCATATGATATTTGATCAAAACCCGTTTTGGGGAAATAGGAATTTAATTTGTGTTGTTTAGCTTCAAATTTTCATTGTTGTATTGAGAGATTTAACCATATAATGTTGATATGTTCAGCAAAATGTATTTTCAAGTATTCCTTGTATGTAGGATTGTGATACTTCTGGATTGAGGTATGTTTCCAATTGGTGGGAGAGCAAGTAGGTAGGCTATGTAAGTCCCAAACAAGTGATATGTAGTGTAGAGTGACTTCTTTGGACAGTTACCACTATGACCTAAATGGAATAATTTAACAGATTTGTGTTGGTTTTGGACATCATTTAATTTCTTGTACGTGTTTAAGTCCAAGAACTTGTATGAAAAATGGCACTTGTGTAAGCAAATTATGGGTAATATATTTATATGCAAAACCAGAATTTTAAATTCCTGAATAGTTGTGCTGGGAAAGCTATTTGTTGTCATGTTTTAGTCATTACCTATTAGTGACTCCTGATGATGTTTGAAAGTTCCGGTGTGTTTTTTTTTATTCTGCTTATTCATCTTGGAAAAAATAATTTTGCTAATGTAACTTTGGATTCTTCAGTCAACATTTAAATTAAATCCAGATCCTGAATACACAGGACATCTGATGTAGGAGATCTTGAAATACATGCACTTCATTCTCAAATTGGTTCAAATAGTTTGAATTGATGCTACAAAGTAATAGGGACTTTGTTAAGTTAGTAAAGTTCTTAAAAATGTATGGGATAAGGTGATATTTAGGGCAGATTATCAAGAACTTTGTTTCAGTTTTGATGGTAATGGAAAACAATGCGTTACGTTGAGTAGTCTTTAAACTCTTAAACACATCAGAATGCATCAATAGCTGTATTTGGAAAATAGGTCATTAAACAATTATACAGTTTTTAATCCTGTGAAATAAATAAGCTTTGTAATGCAGTACCTGAGTGTTGGTAATGATACTTTTTTGGTAATCTACTAAGGTAAAAATGGATGTACTGACTGCAAGAGTGAGTTATGTTTTAATACTTAGTATGCAGGAAGATCTGTAAAGGGGAATAACGCATTAGTGAAAGTGGGCAACTGAACTTCCTTATTAAGTATGGAGAAACTGATGCAGAGGAATCTTGAGCAGACTAACACTGCTGTTACTTTATAATCTTCATTCTGAAATAGGTTTTATTAAGTTGGATTTAACTGTTTAACAAAAAATAATTGAAATTTACGATGAAATTTACTAGAAAACTGGAGCTGGACTATTGCCAACCAGTATATATCTTGTACCACTTAAAAGTTCATGAAAATGCTTGTGTAACTTACCTCAAAGATTAGTTTTCCTTGTTAAGGACAAAATGAAGTCTGAATCCCTCAAATTCACTTGGCCTGCTTAGAGCAGACTAATTTTAGGAAACACAATTTCAGACCTTGCTTAAATACTTGAGGTGTAACTTTAGCCTAACTTATGCCTTCCTTCACTATACAGGGACTATACTTGACCTTAAAGGCATTTTAGTAGCTGTAGGCCTTGGGTTTAGTTAAAGAAATTTAATGAATTTAGAAACATACTGATCACTCCTATGCATAAAGTTAAAAATTTGTGTTTGAAGAAAAGGATTTTTTGTGCTCAAGCTTTTTAAGTGCTTTTGGAAAAAAAGGTATGATTACTCTTATGTTCAGCCTCATTTTCTGCCATATTCTTCCTACTTGATTAGCTCTAAATTCCTGATATTTATCTGAGAATTTAGTAAGTCTCTCAGATTAGCTTTGTGGTACTTGCTCTTTGATACTGAGTAGTGTCATTTAGCTGATATAAAATACCTTGAGGCTGTAAGTTGTGGCACTTTCCAAGCACAGTGATGTTCAACATGTTACATATAAATAGAAGTATGTTACAATAAACTGTCACATTAGATAAAGGTCTACACTGTAAGCTTACAGGTAATATTTCTAGCTTCCTTTGCCTCTCCAAGTGGCAGAAGTTCTTATGTAGAAGGAAGGTAACTGGTAACGTTAAAGGCTTCTTATGAGGTCAGACTGCTGATCGTGTGTGTTTGGTGCTCTCAGATCATTGCTTGTTATCACCAGCTGGGTAAGAAGTTCCACTTAGTGTAACAGTGAGACTCTGCTTGGGGCTAGGAACTGATGCATGCAGAGGAGTTTCAATGAATGTGGATATGGATAGGCTATAGTAGCAGTAAAGCTACAGTGGTATATAAAAGCAGTTATCCAGTTGTCTTTATTCCTAAGGTTTAAAACTTAAAACTGAGTAGGCATGTGCTTTTTAACATTTTTTAATAGTTTAAAAAAAACCCCTACAAACCTGCTATCTTTACATGTAATCTTATTAAAAACTACAACTTGACTGCACCACACTGATTTCAGAAGAGGACAGGATTTTTTTTGTTTCTTTTCTTGTTTAAAATTTGGTTACTGAGGAAGCTGTGGAGTGCAATTTAAATAGTCATAGCTGTTCTTGTTGCTATAGCCATATAAGCTTCAGGCGTGCTGGTATAATGGGATGTTTTCATTTGGTACTGCGAAATAGCTTCAAATTGAAGTTGTTATGGCATACATGTTGTGGGGGGAGCATATTCATGAAAAATTGGCGTGGGCTGATTACTTACATGCTGCTGACATGGCTTCAAGTGGTGCCATTTGTTCGCTTCCTCACTTTCAAAGATTTAGGAATATTCAATTCCTAGCTAGAGCTTCAAATAGCATTCTGTCAGTGTGGAATATCTGCAGGGGCTCTTCAGTTGGGCATCTGCCTGTTAGGCTTAAGCCAAGCCTAGACTCGAGTGAGGTGGATGCAGTGGCTTGTACGTTTTTTTATTTATTTAGGTCTACTTGTGGAATTCCAGTGCCTGCATTTTTCATTTATCCTGATGTCTTTACTGAATAACACCCTTCATGAGATCTTAATGTGAATGTAAGCATTCTTAACTTTAATGAAACTAAGCCCTGTACAGGGTTTGAGATATTTTCCAAAATAAAGCTTATGATACACTTCCTTATGTTTCTTTGTGTGGTCTTCCATTGGTTCTGCTATACTGCAGTTTTAGGGAAAACTGAGGGTAAGTGATGTTCTGTATGTTACTGTGGATGACTGCTAAGAAAACATCAGTTGTGAAAGAGTAGAATTCTGTTATGCTAGGCTCAAGTTTTGCTTTATGGTCTCTCCATTTTGTATAATGATTCTTACTGATTGCAAATGCAACTTTGGAAGTGGATTTTTAAAGACATTTTTTGCTTGTAAAATTCTCAAATACTGTTGCTTTAGCTCTTCAATTTCTTTGATTTTTAGCAAGATGAATATCATATGGTTCATCTGGTATGTACTTCCCGGACACCCCCAAGTTCTCCAAAACCCAGCACCAGTAGAGAAGGTCACGGAGCTTCAACCTCCAGCAGTAGCTCAGTGAGTTTCTTCTCATACACAGGACATGCATTTCTTCTACACCGAGAAAACTTTTCAGGAATTTCTCTTAATTTTTAAAATTTGTATGTGAAATAGTGTGGTGAAAGTAAAGCATGCCATATGAATTTGTACAGTTAGACTTGATTATTTAAAGGTGTCAATTTATTTAAACAAAGATGACCTTTTTCAGATTGTGACACAGTTATATTTATTGGATGATAAAGCACTGTTTTTTCTAAGCTGTTCCTTATTTTTAACACTTTTTATCAGAAAGTACGTTTTCCTTTCTCTCCATATACCTGTACCTTTGGCAGAAATTGAGCAGTGTATTCAATTTAGAAAAAAAAAAAACCCAACCCAAACGGAAAAACAACAAGTTCTGATTTATTTTGTGAAAATTTGTACCACTGAAGAGAGACCAGTCAAATTAGTTCCCTTGATAGACGGGGTGGAGCTTAGCCAGTGAGTGTTCCTTCTATTCTGCTTGACAGTAATTGGCCAGTACTTACTTAGTAGCTTCAAGCTAGTCATAGTGTCTGTAGGATAGTGAGAAGTAGAAAGTGTTCTTAACGTTTCACTGGTTAAGCTGTTCACAGAATAATTGTTTAGGGTGTTTTGAGTCTTCCCCTCTTCACACCCTCCAAAAATGATGATGCTCTTCTATCTAGTTTGTTTTAACGGAAGGGCAGTTAATGTTTCTGTTGATGGCTTGGTTTTCATCACTGTAATTCTCTTGACTTTTTCCAGAGCTGACAGTATCACTAAGTGACCCTTGAAGGTTAGTCGGAAAGGAATGTGTACCATACCGTTGTAGATACTTCTCATCTGTGTTGTGTGTTGATTTTCAGGATATGGGAAATAATCTTCCAGTAATAAGCTGTCTGTCTTCATTCTTCTGTTCATAGGGTACTGTTTTGGACTGCTAGGTGACTGTCAAACATGAGTGGTTTAAGGAATAGTAGAGAGTGAACAGTGGTTACATTGTCTTTGCAAAGGCTGTATTTGTATCTCTTTTTGCAAGCAGGACACAGGAGGCCTCCTTTGTGATTGTTTTATTGCTACATAAACATCATGTGACTATTAATGACTGTTAAAGCAGTCAGTATACACAGTGTTAAGTTCATAATACTTTGAAGGAAACAAATGCAATGAATGGCCTTTGTTCTTCCATTTGTTTTTTTATTTTCCTCTCACCGTCTAGTGGTAAATTTTTCTTGTTTTCCTTTGTAGGGCAAATGTGATATGATTGTCTTAAGTAATTGCAGCTCCTCATTTCCTGAGTTGTCAAAGTTGAACATTTTCTACTGAGCAAACATTGCAGTAATGCTTAGCAACAGGATTTGTAGATTTATTAAAACTAAGACAGTGCATCTCAGTGGCCAAATTGCAGTCTTGTTATCATGACAAATAATCTAGGAGAGCCAGCTGTTGTCATGCTTCCAGGGTTAAGTATTGATCTTGGAAAGCATCGAAGATCTGACATGCTAGTTTTAGGTGTGTTTCTGGCAGCCTGAGTAGTTCCTAGCTACTTCCCTGTTCCCCCTGCCTTGCCCCCTCCCAGCAGCGAGCACAGCTATGTGGACTGGGCAGCTGGCACAGTCAAGAGGATGATGAGTAGAAGGGGAAACTGAAGACAAGGATAGAGGAATAGTGTTTTAAGACTGCAGGCACTGTTGTGTGTGAATATGAAGTCATATCCTGAGGTTATAGTTACTGTTTTTAATGATAGCCACTAGAGTTTTTGTTGCTGCTGAATATCCTTTTGATTAAGCTTTAGTTTGGTTCAGCTTTTTGAAACATTGACTTGCAGTGACTTGCGGTTTTCTCTGGGACCTAACAAGTGTTGAGTCTTTCTGAAAAACTTCACTTTTTTTATATCTGCACCTGAGTGCAATTTTTAATTTTTTTTTTTTTTTTACCAAAGGTTTGCCAGGACCAGTAAAACCCCAGAGGACTTGCCTGGTGCTTATATTCTCAAATAAAACTTGTGACAAAACATTAAAGCAAATAAGTTTTTTAAGACACAGTAGTAAGTCTTGTAACTGGCAAAAAGATCCCAAACTTCAATTTTATTTATTTCTAAGAATTTAGACCATTCTGGATCAACTGCTGCCTCACCCACAAACCAAGAAGCTTCATCTACATCTTTGAACACTAGTGCAGATGGAGTGAGGCATCGTAATCTTCCACAAGCACAAAGCAGTCCCATACCAAGCCACCAGTTTCCTTATTTAATGCAAGGGTAAGTGAGATTGAAGCAATCCTCAGCTTTTGATACTCTTTAAAGTACTTCAAATGTTCAGTTACAAATATGTTTCTTTCAGTCTGCAAAACGATTTGGCTTGTTCATCATGAAACATGAATCATGTTAGAAACATTTTTTCATATGAACATTAATGTTTTTAGCCAGGAGTCAATCAAAGAGTAGGTGTTCTTGGTGCACCCCTTCAGGCTGTTTTTTATTTTTTTTCTTCATGCTTTCTGCTCTCAACTTTCTGTTTGTAAGTGTAAAGCTGTAATATTTATCTAATGGATGTAGTTAGTAATGTAATGTAACTGATAAAATCGATGCTTCTGGTTGCTTTTTCTCGTCCTTTATTGTAATCATCAACACTAAATTCTCATCAGAATATGATGGTTCTTAGTTTTTGACACGAGATGTAGTTCTTCACTTCTTCATATTGGATTCAACTCTAAAAATGATATGTAGGTGTTTTGAGTACCTTTAAGTGCTTGTGTATCTACAACAGAATTTTAAAGTATTTTCATACATTCCAATGAAATGTCACCAGTGTGCGTTACTAGATCAGGTCTGTTATTATGTAACTTTCAAAATTCTGTCTTTTTTTTTAATGCTTAAAAAGCAACTTTAGGAATTTTTAACCTACATGACCTTTGCAGCTGCTTAAACGTTTTTTATTTTCTTCCAAGGAAGTAACGGGATGGTAGCTGTCATTTCCTCAGGGAACACCCAGTACTGTATAGATTCTAGAGATTTTTTCTTTGGAGAATGTTGAAACACAAAAAAAACCCCTATGAACCTGCTAACAGTAACAATTGTTTCTGTCACTGGAAAGACAACAGATGTTAAGAACTGTTAAAAAATTAGTTTTCGGTTCAGTTTACATGCTGTCTTGTTAGTTAACCTAGGCGTTACTAGTCTTACTAGTTTTCATCCTGAATTCCTTCAAATCCTTTTAGTTTTTTGTCTGAAATGTACCATCTGGGAAGAAAGTGCTTTTGCAGTGGGTGGAGCACTAAGGTTATTCTGACCACGTGCATCTTGGCAGAAGTGGTTATACTTACCTTTATGACAAAGCTAGGTGACACTAGGTTGACTGTCAAGACTGCTGTCCAGTGTAACATAAATTAATTCCAGAAGCAATTTATTGTGTTTTGTGTAAATTACTAATCCATAATAAGTTTTAAAGTTTTTCTAATTAGCTTTTTATGTAAACATACTCTGAGAGTGAGTTTTTCATCAGCGTGTGTGGTAAACTGAATAGGCTATGGACTTCAAAAAGACAGCAGAACTATTGTTCAGTCATTTAGCTGAAATAATTAAAATACAATGGGAAGCGTCAGTTTGGAAGACATTACTGTATTTGAAAGAAAGAGTAACTTCAAATAAAAATACTAAGTCTATGTCTGTATTAGCAAGTCATGTGGATTGAGAGGAGTGGATCTGTAGACTAAGAGGTGCTGAGAACCTGACATCAACACTGCACATATTTCAGGATTTTCTGTCTTATTTGGACTATCTCTAGTTTGGTCACCTGTAGTAGGTGCCCATTTGTGGCTAAGGTGCATTAGCAGTGCACCTAAATCACATCTTTCAATATAGTGTAATCCAAAAAGTGTCCAGATGGTGATCCAAGAGCATTCTCTGATGCAAAAAAAACTGTAGTAAGAGGAAGTTACTGGAGATTTGCTTCAGTAGTGCATTCCTGATTTGAACAGAAATGCCAAAATAAATGAATCCTGAATAATCGTAGACCTTTTTTTTTTTTTTTTGTAGAAGTATTTTAATGGAACACTATCAGAACTTATGTTAGATCTTTGTGGACTGCTGGGCACTGGCTCCGCTCCAGTCCAAATAGTCTGTGCTGCCAGTGCCTGCTGTAGTCTCCTGTCTTCTTGAAAAACCCTTTTTAATGCTTTCAGTAACTTTCTCAGATGCATCTGGTTTTGCTTCGGGCACTGTTACTTGTATTCCAGCAATAAGAAATGCTTTCTAGTTTTTAGCTGCTTTCTTAGACATCATTTGGGGCAATGAAATCTATCTTTAGTATAATTTATAAACAGACTGAGACTTGTAAGGAACAGTGAAGATTCATAGCTGAAAGTTGTGTTGTGTTGCCTTGTGGATTTTTCTTACTGTTTCACGACCACTTTCATTCTAGCTGCACAATGAACTATAGGCCCTACTGATGGGGAAAGGTCTCCAGATGTTTGAAAATACATGTAAGGATCAGTTCTCTTGAGCATTTTGCAGCACTTTCATTAGTAATTTGTAGAAATAAGTAACACAAATATTAGGTGATTAAATGATGGTTTTGGTGGTTTTTCAGTTCCTGGTACAGAGCTTAAGTGTGCAAGTTGAATACCTTTTGGGAAAACTGCTAATTCAGATCTTTAAATTGCTTTCTCTGTAATATTTTAACAGTTTCTGTTGCTTTTGAGCTTTTATAAATCCTGTTTTCTAAAAATCTAGAGTTGAGGTTGGACTGGGCGAGTAGTTTATATATCTACTGAGTTACTTTTTTGCTGTGGAGAGCAAGCACAGCATTGTGTGCTCCTATGGACTTGGTCATTGATCAGGCCCCTGCTGTGCTAGGCAGGTTCAAACAGAAAAAGGGCTCAGTCCTGAAATGTCTTGCATTCCAGGCTGGAGGGTACTTGGAAGCAGTAAATTGACAAGAAACATCAAGGCAATAAGATTTTTATGTCAAGTGTGGGCAGCCAGTCTTGGGAAATACTATGTACACAATACAAAAGTAATGTTTGAAAGCGAACAACAAAATGACATACTAACAGCATGCAGTATGTACCTTGCTTCATCAGTAGCCTTTGCTTGCTGTATTTTTATTTTAAGTAGCAAGTAACGTAGTGGAGGATATTGAAATATAATTTGGAAGTTGTTATCCCAGGCTCACATGAGACGAATGCTAAATGAGATGTCTTTGTGGGTCAAGGTCATTAAACAAATGCAGTTATTGTTAGTCATGCGGATGACAGAGATTAAGCTTTTAAGCCTGAATAAAAAAAAAAAAATCTTTATTTTTCTACTGGTGGCAAGCAGTATCTTCATGGTGACATTTACGAACTGGTTTGACCTTACCTTCAAATTGAAACCCAGTTAGCTCATTTTAGATGTGTTTCATAGACCAAAAGAAGTAATTGTGAGCTTTCTAGCCATCTAAGGAGTGGCATGCCTCTTTCTTTTCAGAATATTCTGAAGCTGCCTCTGCCATTTGAACATTAAAAACTGTTTTCTGACTTATCCAACTGTTCTACTGTCTGCTCTGCTTTGTTCTCCAATCTTGGAATGCCTGTGCCTATCTAAGCATTTTGCTTCTCTGCTCTTGTGCTGTTGCTGCCATTCTTTTGAAATACTGCTTCCTGCCTATTTCTCCTCCTTTTGGAAAAAGGTGAGAAGAAAGCACATGCTACTTTTCCTTTTTCTTCTAACAGCAAGCCGTCTTGCTTTGCTGAGAAGAGCTTCTTGCTTTGGAGAGGTTCTTCTTGCTGAGATACATTACACTGTTTGGAGTTGTTCCTGAATTTCATAAGCTAACTTAATACTCTGGCAGCTGTAATAGCTGTATAATTGATGACATCTCCCTCATTCTGATTTTTGATGAGCAAATAAAATACTACTGTGCTGGTTGGCATTCTAAGCCAGAAGCCAGTTCTTGAATATTGATGTCTGCTTTTTCTCATTAATAGAGTTAGACCTTGAAAAGTTGTGTTGCTTCTCAAAAAGTCACATCTAGAAAAGCTGTTGGAAAAAAGGGGGAAAGAAAAAAAAAAGAAAAAACTCAGAAAAATATTTGAATGGGAAAGGAAAGAACATGACAACTGAAATCTTTAGTGGTTTGTCTTGGTTGATGGGTTTCTTAATCTACTATTAAGCTTTAAGACAGGAAAGCAACTTTGGAAAAGAGTTTTGAAGAAAGTAGAGGTTCAAATCCTGTAATATTTCTAGAAGACTTATCTGTGAGGGACAGCTATTAGCCTAAGGCCTCTCAACTTTTGTTGAGCTCAACTTAGAAGTTTTAAAGAACAACCACCCTAAAATCTGTAACTGATAAGAAAAAAGAATGGTGAATTCCTTCAGAACTCACTCAAGCAAGTTGGGTAGCACTGCTTATTGGTGACTGAGCTGGAGAAATAGATGTGGTTGAACAGTGCGTGGTACTGCCTGTTTGCATCCCCATGTAATATTCTACCTGGTTGAAATTGAGACATTGCTCTGTGATCTGTCACAATGTAGCACTTAATGACACCCGTGTAGAATATTTGAGTCATCTGTACATTTTGACGCTCAGATGTTTTATGAGTTTTGGAGGAGTCTCAAAGTGTTGCCAGTTCAGGGAATAAAAAACAAAAAAAAAAATTCTTAAAGCTTGCAGTCATAAAGATAAAACATGATTGATGCTTTTTAATGCCAGCTTGACGGCCTTGCTGTTCCAGCATGTTAATTATGCATAAATAAGTAGCATCAGCAGGGCAAGTGGTTGATGCTTGCAATTTTTGAAAGAAACCTAGAATATTGCTTGTGATTATCTCAGTTTATATGTGGTGTCAGGAAAGTAGTTTTTGCTTGCTCTTCCCTTCCTCCCTCCCCCACTATTGTCAAAACAGGTTGTGACTAAATACAAACAGTTTTAGCAGAGGTCATGGAGTTGTATGGCAGACTCTTGACCAGAATTACAGTGAAATACTCATATGTAACTGGAAAAAAGATTTTAATGTCTTCCTCCCATCTTTCTTTCTTTCTGGGCATGTCTTGTATATCTGAATGCCTGGTAGACTAATGAAATCTCTTGGTGATATCTTTGCAGGGAGTGCCTTACTTAGGGAACAGGTGTAGTCTGCAGTACAATTACAGCAGTCTCAGCTTTTGCTACCTGCAATCTGAATAAACTTTTCTTCATGCTTTATGCTCTCATGCTGTCCTGAAAGATGTCCTGGTTTACTACAGTTCACTACATCAAAATCTTTGGGGAAAGAGTTGGAAATCTTGCCAAAACATGCTATATGCTCTAGGAGGTAAGAGAGGCTAAGAAGTTTAAAAGCAGACAAAACCAAACCTAAAAATTCTATGTAGGAGCTTTATATCTCTTGCATGTGAACCAGAGTTAAAAGTCCATAGGGAGAAGAATCACTTATGCTCAAAATATTGGGGTGGTGTGGTGTAATAATTTACAGTATTCTTAGTTGCAATCTTCAGAAGCTGTATCTGAAAGATTAGTTTGTTGTCTTTGCTCATGTTCATTTTTCCATGTCTTTGATCACAGTGCTGTTTCAGATATTGCTTCTAAAAGAAAGCTGTAGAAGATACTAAGTTTTCACTTTACAGCACCTGCAGCAGCTTTAAGGGTGACCTCTGAACTTGAATTGTATGGAAGAATTTCTGCAATTACACACAATTTTGAAAAATTTTCAACATGGTTTTGTCCCAGAGATGCAGTTAGTTACAGACTTCTAAGTACAAAAACCATAAATCCTCTTTCTATAGAAATAAATTTGCTTATTAATTTCTTGTATAAAAATATAGTGCTTTTTTGGAATGAGTTGGATGATCTCACTACATGTTGTTTCAGTGTTACTTCAGTGCATTATTGTAGGGGGACAAACGGGAGGAAGAATGCTACTTTTTGGTTTTTTTTAATATTAGTGCATTTTATAAATGTGGCAGTTTAGAACTGAATATTTTTATTTAAATCCTTTTCTAGCAACATAGGCAACCAATTTCCAGGCCAAGGTGTTCCTGCTGGATTTCCTATGTATCCTGCATTCAGTCCCTTACAGATGATTTGGTGGCAACAAATGTATGCACGTCAGTACTACATGCAATAGTAAGTCTGTGTTATCTTAGGTAGTACAGAGTTACACTAATGAAGAGAATGTATTAAAAACGTAAATGTTGTTTGCAGGATCAAAGTGTCTGTGTTTATTGTGTCTGTCTATGCTGTTTTACACTAAGTTTTGTGCAGCAAATTATGAAGTCCAGCTTTGGATTAATGTATTCATAAGTAAAGATTTAAGGGGAAATGCAATTTTTTTTTTTACATCTGAAACTTTGTTTTTGTTAGTGTAGAAAAGAAGACAAGAATAGGCTTAGAAATTTTGGTGCATGTTTTTTGACAAACCAGTTTTGTGTTTAAATTTTTAGCCAAGCTGCTGTTTCAGCCCAAGTAACTTCCAGCACTGAGCCAGTGAGATCTGCAGTTGCCCAGGCTGTAAATTCAGAACGTGCTCCTGCAAATGAGCCCCCCGCAGTGCCAAATGTAGCCGTCCAGGAGAACAGGCCTGTAAACCTGAATGTTCAGATGAATGCACAAGGTGGCCCGGTAGTGAATGAGGACGACTTCAACCGGGACTGGCTGGACTGGATGTACACATTCTCCAGAGCAGCGATTCTTCTGAGCATTGTATACTTCTATTCTTCTTTCAGCCGATTTGTCATGGTAATGGGAGCCATGCTGCTGGTTTATTTGTGAGTACAACAGTTGAGTGTACAGCTGCAGATCTGATATGTGGAGTATGGCGCTAGTATGTAATCCGTTTAAACTGAAAAAATACCCAAATACAGAAGTTTAGGCACTGCTCCTTTACAGCATGGGAGGGAGGGTGTGTTAAGAAAAAAAAAAATTCAAACAAGCAGAGGAACTGATATGAAAAAGGAAACAATTCTCAAAACATTTTTACAGTAAGATGGATACCACTTATACCTGAAATACAGTACTGACAACTTAAACGGTGATAGTAACAGATCAGTATTGTAGAAATACAGAATTTTGGGATGGAAATTTAGAAAGTGGGGGTGAGAGGAGGGAAATTCGTATAGGTCAAGTATATGCTTGCATAAACTTAAAACACTGCTTGGATGTGAAAAGAAAATTGCAGATCTAAGCTCATTTATATTTCAAAAACAATATACGGGATTTGCGCAGTAAACTGTGTTAGGCAGGGTTAAGGTAGTGCTACTGTTAGCGGTGGGTACTAGATCTGATAGAGTTGCAGGGACTTAAAATGTTTTTTAGAATGTATTGTAAAGACCTAAGCTATGTCTCTGTTTTAGTGAGAAATATTAGTACTGTTGTCATCACTTCCCTTTATACATGAAAATATCTTAGTGATGTAAATAGAAGTGAAAAAGAGCAGTAATGCTTGATAGTTCAGACTAGTGTCGTTCATTGAGAGTTTCCTTACATTGTAGCTGAGTCCTCACAAGGGCTCTTCTGGATAGTTGAAATCAGAATATAGACACTTTGGAAACATGGGAGAGAGGCTTGTTTAATTTACAGTAGTAATGTGGTTCAAGCCTTAACTGAAGTTGAAATTCTTTTTTCCACAGAAAATCAGGTTTAAACTATGAAAATTAAGGCTGCCTTTGAAAATTAATGTCACTTAAGTACTTAAAAATGAGGAGGAGACCCCAAAAAAGTATTTTATGTGTTCAATCACATAATTGTGGTAAATTATTCATCTGCTGGAACAGAGAGGGCTGTGAACAGCACTTCCGAAACTTAAACATCAGCTCTTAGCAAGACCTTTCTTAATGCAGACATCAAAGATTAGCCATTTGATTTAGAAGACTGGCAGAAAAATGCACATAGCTTCATCATCTGAAAGTACTTGAAGAGTTTAGTGTAGTAGTTAGCTGTAGTGGAAAAATATTTTTGTTCCTTTCAAAAGAAGGGTTTTCAACTGTTCTGTTTTCCTACATAGGCACCAAGCTGGATGGTTCCCCTTTAGGCAAGAAGGAGGCCCACAACAGGCAGCCAATAACATGGAAGTGAACCGTGGTGGGCAACATGCAAATAATCCTGATCTCGAAGAGATGGTGAGTAAGAGCAGACATGTCTTTTAAAAGAGACTCCTGTGTATTATGTTGTAAAGTATGCCTTAGTGCCTGGACAGAAAGTCAACTTTTATGAAATGTAGTTGAAAAGCCTTCAGCTTTTCAGAAAGCTTTCAGCATTGTCTTCAGTGTTGTGCCTGCTGCTTAAAATTCTGTATTTTTCCAGTCTGACAATTACTGATTGTCTCTACTTCAATCACAGACTTTCTGCATGCTAGCTATTCTTCAGGAGATTGTTCTGAGAGAAGTTACTTAACGTAGGAAGATATTGCTGGTTACCTTATGTCAGAGGTCTGAAAAGAAGCAGTTGAATTCCTTCGATTTCTGTTTTTAAAGGAACGACTTATGGACGATGGGATTGATGAAGACAGTGGCGAAGATGCAGGTGAAGATGCCAATACAGAGCAGCAGCCTGGATTCATGGCTTCTGCTTGGTCCTTTATCACAACCTTCTTCACATCACTCATCCCAGAAGGGCCTCCACAGGTTGGCAATTAAAGTGGAAAAGGAACTGTGTCAAGCAGCCTCAGTAGCCATATGTAGAAGTGGAACAGATTCTAGAGAGTGTTTTAAATACGGTGCAATTTCTGAAAATTTATAACGGTATCTTCTTGATCATGGTGTACAAAAATGTGTATTTTTTTCTTTTGACTTTCTCACGCATTGAATATTTTAAGCACAAGTGGACTACTAAATGCTTTCTTGAGATTCTTCTTTTTCTAAAGAATAAAATGTAAAGATATTGGTCTTCCATGTTTTGTTTTAATTTCAAATGTGTATTATACTGAGGCAAAAAGCTCGTACTTAATTGTACCATTACCTCTTTAAAGAGCTGTTAAAAAGACAAATGTTGACAGACCTTTCCAAATGCTATCTATTCATCTGAGTAACTTTAATGTATGTTGTGTTAGTTTTATTGCAGGGTATGAATTACCAGAATTATCACTTGGGATTTCAAGTTTATATCACAAGGATGTAAGCACAAGGATTACTTGTTAACAGCATGTCTTCATGCCACAAAATACTAAGCCTAACATTTGGAAAGTTAAAAGCTTTTTCTAGAGGCTATACTGAAGTTCATTGAAGTTGGAGATGTTTGACAGCTCTTCAAAGACAATTACAGTGACAGGATAAACCTTAAATGTTTGATACATACAGTACTTTTTAAGAAAAATGGCTGTACTTGGGAAAAACATGTACATTAGGTTTTTTAATAAAACTTATGGTAACTCTTTTGGATGTTTATATGTATATTTGAATGCAAACAACTAAATACTGCATCATTAAGGATGAGGATATGATTGAGTTGAGAGTGGAATAAAGTTATCATGGTGGCATTACGGATATTGACTAAAGTGGTATCTTTGTAGCAGCACATACACAATTACGGGTATGATCTCAACAGCAGGTTGTATTCTTGATTAACCGAATTAAAACTGAGAAAAGGAAAAATGTACATGAGATAATAGCACAGTGTTACTGTCAGTTTTTTGGTTGCTTTCTTTAGATTTTAAGCACCGTCAAGAAGTTACTTTTGGTTTTCTTCCTAATTCTGAAGTTACTATGTGCTATCTAACTTAAAAATGGCTGCAAAGATTCTGTTATACTACAACCAAAAGAAAGCCTATCCAACTTTCTAGTTTCCAGCTACAGGGCAAAGCTCTTAAGTAGGTCTGAACAGGTGAGAAATAGGGGTTTATTTTTTGCTTGCTGATGTCAAACTGCTGAAGCTACTCAGTGAAGTTTTAAAACTTAAAAATTCTGTTTGGTTTATACTCTGAATCTGTCAGGATTTCTAGACCTTATTGGGAGTTGACAGTTGGAAAAAATGAATTTGAACAATGGTTTTAATTTAAACAGCTTAAATAGAATGTTTTTTGAATTACGAAATAATTCTCATTTACAAGAAGAGGAGAAATATAAATGCAAGTCTTACAAACATCAATTATTTTATTTGCTGTATAGGCAGGAATGATGAATAAATAGTTTTTAATCATGATGCTTTACTTTCATGTTGCTATGGAGAGCTGCTCTCAGTTTAGGTTCTTTACTACTTAAACATAAGATTTGTAGACTTTGTACAAGAAATGTTACCCTTTCAATTTGGTGGATGGATCTACTTGACTAACATTTAAAAACTATTACAAAAACATACATTTTCAAAGGAATGGCACAGAGTGGCAGTACTGGATGTCCTAAGACTTGTGGAATGCATTGAAGAGGTTTGGTCTGCTTGACCTGTGTGTTCTCCTGCCTACTTTTCTGAAAAGTTCATTTTTTTTCTTTTTGTCCTGAGTTAGTGTCTGTAATCTGTGCAGTTATGACCTACTGGTACCCAGTTACCAGGAGGTGTTAGTTGTGTCTTGCTGTCATTGTCATTGTTCAGGTTTCTTCTGTTTTCAGTGCTGAAGGAAGCAACTGGTGGTAGCTCTCTGCTGTTAGCAGACTAGATTAAGAAAGTTGCTCTTTTGCTCTTAGTTCAAAAGTGCTTTGTTCAAAAGCACAGAATTGTCACTGCTTGTTCATACTCGGACAAGGAGAAATTTGTTTAACCTTACCAAGATCTAAGCAAGGAAGAGCAAAAAGACGATTACTGAGGAAAAACTGAGAAGTAAAAATGAGCTATGAAGCATTACCAAAAAATAGTGAAGCAGTTGGAGGCAGGGGAATGCCAATGGGAGAAGCAGAGATAAGACAATAATGAATAAGTATAAAGCAAGCATTGAACAGCAAATTGAGGTAAGAGGTGCATTTTTTTTCCGTTCAGAAAAGGAAGTAGCTTGATGAAAATTAGTCATATCAGGTCTTTGTTTTATGGGTTTCTGAGCTATTCAGGGATAGAATTGAACAGCATGAACCACGCAACAGGTGATGATGAAATAGAAATTAAAACCTTAGGAAAACAGTTGATTTTTCTTAGTGTATCCTTGTTGTAGGAACTGTTCTATAGTGTAACACACAATTGTGTAGTACATGGCTGTAGGTAAAGCGAAGATGCTGAATTGTAGCAAATCTGTAACATGAGATGGAACGAAAAGCATGAGGATTAAGTCAACATAGGATGTGCCCCAGTATTAGTGGTTCTCTAATATACCTGTTGTCGTGGTTTGAGCCCAGCCGGCAACAGAGCCACGCAGCCGCTCGCTCACTGCACCCCCACCGGGACGGGGAGGAGAATCAGCAGAGAAAGGGGCAGCCCTCGTGGGTTGAGATAAGGACAGTTTAATGCAACAGCACAGAGAGAGAGAGAACAGTAACAATAACAACTACAATGCTAACAAGAGAGAATACAGACGAGTGATGCACAGCACAACCGCTCACCACCCGGAACGGGAACCGGAGCCGCCCCGCGCCCTTCCCGGCCGCTTCCCGCGCCTTGCCCGGCCCGCCCCCCGGCTGTGGGCTGGGCGTGACGGCAGTGGGATCGAATACCTGCCTGGCTGCTTTGGGTCGGCTACCCCCCTCCCAGCGTTCTGGGGAAAATTAACTCTATCACAGCCGTACCCAGGACACCTGTGCATCACCAACTTTTACCATTTCAAATACAGGAAAAGTGATTGAAGTTCATTTTTTTTCCCTTACCTTACAGGAAGACGTGAAATGACAGATACATGGACCCTCTAAATGTAGGATATCTGATAGCAAGTCTATGCCAGCATGTGCAACAGCTTCACAGAGTGCTAAGGCAGAGATAGTCACACCAGAAACACACAAGATAAGAGCATCTTCGATCCATAACACTACTTGCTGTTGAGATGGATGAGATCAGCAGTGCTGATGGAGCAGGTGTATGAGCAGAGTAACATATAACTGCTCTTTTGCATATTTCTCAGTATTGTGCTTGCTTTTAAGAAATAGTTTGCAACTGATGTATGTCCCTACATACATCTACTTTGATCTCGACAACAAATTACAATGGGACTGCTGGTTTAACAAACAGGTATAACATAAAACTCAAACTGGAGAATTCTTGGGTGCAAAATAGTGGTCAAAGGGGATCCTTTTTTTCCCGTTAACCTGTGAACTCGCAAGTTCTTCCTCATGCTACTGTTTGGTTTGGAGACCTTGACAGGCAGCACTGGCTTTCTCGTTGCTCTCCATTGCCCTTAAACTCGAGTAACTCAAGAGAAGTTATCACGTGGTACTTCAGGAGAAAGCTAATTCTGTTTCAGACATACTCCACTACCTTCTTAACTATGGCTGCAGCAGAAGGAAAAAAAAATACCGTCATATGTGAGGTTTGTAATAGTAAGAGGTGATGCAAAATCACTTTGTTCCGTGATGTGGTGTGACTAATCATGTCTCTGCTGCTCGTTTCCTGTACAACCTAAGAGTTTTCTAGCCTACGCCTTTTTGTAGCAGCCTTTGCTATTGCAAGGAATAAGTTCAGAATTTACCCCACCATAGTGGTTTTGACCTCTGACCTGCTTTTTCTGGGAATGTGTAGGTCGGCAATCAGGTACAACTGCAGCCCAGCTCGATTCACCCTCATTAATTAAGTTGCAGGCTCGCAATTGGTGCAAGGTAGCTGCCAAAGTATCCAGGGTGATACTGTGTTACTTGTGCTGGTGAAGCTTTGATGCTATGGGTATTAAAGTTTAATTTAATTAATGCCACTGTGGCTTTGTGTGTGGGTGATGTACTGTTCTTTCAGATTACAGTGTTAGTATAGGTGGGATGGTGCAAACTGGGAATGAGTTACTTTATCGCTCAGAGCCCTTGTTTTCTTCAAAGCTGCTGCTCGTCTGAGTAACGAGATAATACAAGGTAATGAATGTTTAATCATGATTCCCAACCCAAAAAGGGGATTCAATCATTCTGCAGGGCAGTGGCTCTGAATGAGTACCAGGTCTAGAGTACCTGTTCAGCTACTGTCACATGAGAGGCAGCTCTTGCTGTCAGCTGGATTTATTCATTTGCAGCAGTCTGTACATGGTCTTGCTTTGAAAGAAGCTGGGGTGACTACTGTGAATGTTCAGCAGTTTAGATTTATTCACAAGACAGTCTACCAAGTAGCACTAGTCAGAGAGGAGGGAAGCACTGGGCCTGATGGAAATATCCATAAAAAGGCTAGGGCTGGCTAACTTGACTTTCTTCTCTTAAAATTTACAGAGGTAAGCANATCATGTCTCTGCTGCTCGTTTCCTGTACAACCTAAGAGTTTTCTAGCCTACGCCTTTTTGTAGCAGCCTTTGCTATTGCAAGGAATAAGTTCAGAATTTACCCCACCATAGTGGTTTTGACCTCTGACCTGCTTTTTCTGGGAATGTGTAGGTCGGCAATCAGGTACAACTGCAGCCCAGCTCGATTCACCCTCATTAATTAAGTTGCAGGCTCGCAATTGGTGCAAGGTAGCTGCCAAAGTATCCAGGGTGATACTGTGTTACTTGTGCTGGTGAAGCTTTGATGCTATGGGTATTAAAGTTTAATTTAATTAATGCCACTGTGGCTTTGTGTGTGGGTGATGTACTGTTCTTTCAGATTACAGTGTTAGTATAGGTGGGATGGTGCAAACTGGGAATGAGTTACTTTATCGCTCAGAGCCCTTGTTTTCTTCAAAGCTGCTGCTCGTCTGAGTAACGAGATAATACAAGGTAATGAATGTTTAATCATGATTCCCAACCCAAAAAGGGGATTCAATCATTCTGCAGGGCAGTGGCTCTGAATGAGTACCAGGTCTAGAGTACCTGTTCAGCTACTGTCACATGAGAGGCAGCTCTTGCTGTCAGCTGGATTTATTCATTTGCAGCAGTCTGTACATGGTCTTGCTTTGAAAGAAGCTGGGGTGACTACTGTGAATGTTCAGCAGTTTAGATTTATTCACAAGACAGTCTACCAAGTAGCACTAGTCAGAGAGGAGGGAAGCACTGGGCCTGATGGAAATATCCATAAAAAGGCTAGGGCTGGCTAACTTGACTTTCTTCTCTTAAAATTTACAGAGGTAAGCACAGTGTCCAGTGGGAGAATGCCCAAGCTACATAAACAGTATTTCCACTTCTTTACCAAGACACTGATTTGTGCTTGTTTTAGAGCTTTGTATTTTGTTTAAACAACATGAGGAAATGTTGCTGTGTAACAGTAAGTACTTTTTTTTTTACTTAATGTGTGTCTGTGGTGCTGATGTGATTTGACTGCTTGGAATTGTTTTCAGGGCTTCAGAGGATGAAGTTGAAGATGTGTGGTTATTCTGTTGATCTCTTTGTTTACACTTTCATTTAATGCTTTGCTCTGTGGGCCTTACAGCACCATAGTTATTACGTGCTGCTTCTGTAATAAAGCTGTTCCTAAAATTTTTCAGGGCTGTGGGAGGAGTAGAGGAGTGTGGTGGTTTAACCCCAGCTGGCAACTAAGCCCCATGCAGCCCCTTGCTCACTCCCCTCTGGTGGGATGGGGGAGAGAATTAGAAGGGTAAAAGTGAGAAAGCTCGTGGGTTGAGGTGAAGGCACTTTAATAAGTAAAGCAAAAGCTGCATGCACAAGCAAAACAAAAGGAACTCCATTCATTCCTTCCCATGGGCGGGCAGGTGTTCAGCCATCTCCAGGAAAGCAGGGCTCCATTACGCATAAGGGTTACTTGGGAAGGCAAACGCCATTGCTCTGAATGCCCCCCCCTCCCCCCCCGCTTTCTTCTTGCCCTAGCTTTACATGCTGAGCATGATGTCATATGGTATGGAACAGCCCTTTGGCCAGTTTGGATCCGTTGCTCTGGCTATGTTCCTTCCCAGCTTCTTGTGCACCTGCACACTAGCAAACTTGATTTCTTAATGCACTCATGTTTTTAGTTGTTGCTATCAATGTTCCTCTCATACCAAATCCCATACTAAAGCCAAAACAGAGCGCTGTTCCAGCTACTAAGAAGAAAATTAACTCTATCCCAGCCAAAACGAGGACAAAGGAAAAGGATTATATTCCTAGAGTTTAATTCAGTCTTCTCATGAAACAACATGCAATGTTAACTGGTTTTCCTCATCCTTGCGTACTTTTAGCTGTCCTAGGAATAAACTGTGAAATTACTGGTCATTTTTGGAGTTAGGGAGCTTATACCAGGGAAGCTGCAATTGCAGTTTAAACCTCATGGGGCTGATGGGCGGTGTGTGCAAGTAGGACAAAACTTACAGAAAGAGTGTTGACGTTTTTTCCTAGCTGTGCAGAAATCCAGGTAGGGGGAATCTAGATGCCAAGAGCTTATGGGATGGAAGTAAATGGGTAGGTTAATTTTTAAAAATCTGCGTGTTTATTGTGTGCGCACGTTTGCACATTCAGAAAGACTGTGCTCACCTTAACAGCTGCTTGGAAAGGAAAGACAAAACCTGGTCTTTGCGTTAAAGTTAGCACGTTTGGGTGGCTTTATTGAAGTGTTTTGGTTAGTCACCTAGTGCAGGGTTAAACTGTAGTAATGCAATAACCGCAGCAACGTGAAAATACACTGCTGTAAAAATAAACCAGCAATTTGTCTAGCCAGCGAGTGCACTCGATACTCCAATTTGTTAACCAGAGATAATTAAGGAAGTGAGTAATGGACAAAATAGGAGAACACGTCATGTGTGNGCGGGCTGCGCGGCCACGCGCGCCTGCGAGGCGCGGTTTGAGGGGGCTGCAGCCCGCGGCGGCGGGAGGGTGACGGCACCGCTGTTCCGGCCGCGGGCGGCAGTGCCGGGTTCGCTTCTCGTCCAGGAGAAGCGTGTTGTGTGCTCGTCCTCCGGCAGCAGCGGGCCACTGCGGTTAATGAACGGTAGTGAGCGGGCGTTACGTGTTTCAAAAGATGCTGCTTTTCAACTTTCACCGAGTATCTTTGCTGGCAGCAGGCGTGGCGTTCACCTTCATGAGGTAGCCGGTGCTTTCAGGGAAGGCTGGGTAGCTTTCCTTTGAATAAAGCATCGCTAACCCAAACCCTTCAGCAGAAGTGAGTTGACGTGAAGGCTCACCGCCCTGCCGCCGCTAAAAGAGGAGAGTCCCGCTCGAGATACGCAGATGAAGTATGGCGAGGGAGCTGTGAAGCGGCCTCTTGCTGTTGTATCTCTTTTCTGGCTTGAGGGCTTCATGTTTAGGGCTGTTTCCAAACAAGTCTGCAGCTTGCCTGTTCCAGAGCAGTTAGATTCTCACGTTCAGATGCGTGTGGTAACGCTGCCGCTTGGTGAAGCACTGCTGTAACAAGTTAGGCACCCTGCTGTCTTCATCTGGCTGAAAAAACCCAGCCTCTGGATTATGTGACACAGAGCTGGCTCTGGGAAATGTGGAATCGTCAGTTTATTGGGTTCTATGCTAATTTTTTTCTTCCTGTGGCTGCAAGAATAGGGCGTAACACATAAGTTACGGCACAAAAATCATTAGTTAAGATGATTATACCTGACTTGTTCTTGATATGGCTTAAACTAACCTTTCCACCTATTAATTATAATGCAAAAGACAGCGTAGGTCTTTCTAGCAAATAGCTATGTTGTATGATTCTTCAGAGCAAGTATTTTTTTCAGTTGCTGGAGCAAACATTTGTCTTAAGTCATCTGAGTAAGTTTTCCCAGCTGCTGCTGGTGCAAGACAACTGAGACCTTCTTAATGCTGTTTTGCCAACTGCATTTCTTTAGTGAGGACTGGCGTTCCTATGGCCTCTGATAGAGGGCTTTGGAGATCCTTTACAAAGTGAGGTGACACTATCTGCAGAGATCTGGTACCCATAATATGTAACACTGGTGATGTTATCCAGTGTTACGGCATGGCACCAGGCAGGGGCACATTCATGTAGAGGTTGTCATTTTCATGGGGTTTGCAAAGGCTGAATCAGTTCTCTGGTCTGATTCCCAACATGGGCACATGAACAGATCATCTGGTGCACTGCAGAGGGGCAGCATGGTATGGCGTGGTGTGGTGTGAGAGCACCACTCAGCAGCAGCAGTATCTTAAAAGGATGTTACTGTCTAGGACTCTGTCTCATGAGACCGTAGTTATTGTTCCAAGGTCCCATTCAGGAACTAAGAATGCATGTTTTTAAGGCACTAAACTGGTCTGGACAGCATCTTGGGTTTCAATTTCAAGGGAAACACATATGAGTAAAATGTAGGCAGAACCCTACAACTGTTTGCAGTCTTCTTCATCTGGTGTATGTGTGTCATATGAAGCCAATTAATAAGCTGGGTGGATTTGTGCCTGCTTGCACTATGCAAAGATCTGGCCCCAAGATTATCTGAGCTATTACAGACATACTTAATTTCACACGTATGTGAAACACATAATATTGTATATCCAGTTTCTCTCTGCCTTGGATTATTTGTGTGTCTAGAGTGGGTCTTTTTTCTGTCTGCTTACAGATGACTGTAAGCACTCAAGAGACTTCTGATGGGAAATAGATCTCAATTTCCCTCCGTTCTTCTCTGTATTGGCTTCATTCCCCTTTTTGTGACTGCAATTTAAGGACTTCCCATGTGTAAAATGCGAGGCATAGATTATAGTGATAACTGTACAGTTAAAATTTGTTTTTCTTGTTCTGGCATCGCTTTGTTTCTGTGAGACTGATGTAGCTTGAAGATGGGCAGTGGTGAAAAACAGATGGCGAAGCTCAAGGAGCATGTTGTGAGAAGAAACCCTTTGTTGGGAAGGTCTCTTCCTCTTTGCTATGTGTTTGTAAACATTTTGAGATGTCTGATGTCTGTTAAAGAAGCCGGTAGAATTTTAGTATTGATTGAAGGGAAATAATACCAGATTTTTTTGTCAACCAAGTTGAAGAACTTATGCAAGAAATTGTAGGTTATTATACAATAGGCATTTTTTTTCCAAATAAGAAATAATCAATGGCTATCTTTTATTTCCATTCCATTGTACGTACCCAGGGTGATTCCTCCTTGGCTAGTGCTGTGCTTCATACTGCTTTTGGAGCCTCTTTGTTAATGTGGACAAAGGTCCTGGCCTCTTTTGTGCATTCAGAGCTGCTGCTGAAAAGCTCTATTTGGTAGTTGGCTTTTGTGATGTATGAAAGCACTGAATGATTGCTTAGAAAAATCTTTGCTTCTCCATCTGCCCTTCTCTCCTGGCACTTCCATGCAGCTCTAAAACTGGGCTTGCCAATGATTTTAAATTGTATCAGGGCTATTGTGAAGAATTTGGCAATATGAAATGCCACTAATCGAGACGGAGTTTGTGAAAGCACTTCCTATAAGAAACCAGGTTAAAATCCGTTTCTACATTTCTTGGGGAGAGTCTTTCACTTCACACGATATAATTGCCCATCATTAAGGGTCTGCAGTGTCCCAACGGTACAAAGAATAATAGGATCATGAATACAAGTAACTTTTTTTTAATCAGATATTTGAGAGCACAAGTAGCATCATTGAAACAGGTTTCAGAGAGCTTTGTTGACTCCATAGACGTACCATGAGATTTTACTTTGTCCTTAAGCTGAGGGCCTGTTGCCTTGGTATCCACATCGCAGATGATACTACCACTCTGGCCCTTGTGATGCTGAAAGACAAAGAAATTAGGTCAAGGAACATTAAGGGTGAATTACCATGATTTTCTAAGTTTAACAGAAAACTCTACAGTTTATTGCACTGCCCTTCTGTCTTACGTAGAATTTTCCATTTTTAAGAGGAAAAATTGTAATTGCAAACATGGATAATGGTCATCTCAAATAAATTTGATTTTTATTTTAATGGCTACACTAATGTTTTTGGCTATTGTAATTTAATAGCTATAGTGACCTTCCTTTCAGGGATAACAGACTGACTCACTCTATATAGTCATATAGACATGCACGCACTTGCTCACATTCAATTACATGTATATCTAAGGAGCTACTGTTTACTTTGGTATAGCCTACTCATACACTAGCAGAATCTGCTGCAGAATGTTGGGATTTTTACGTGTAGAAGAGGAACTGTGGGTCTTAGAACATGAGAGAGATTTTTCTGCCTTAAACTGCAGTAAATGAACCATCAGTTGCTGCATTTCAGTGAAGTTGCTGCCCTCTGCAAAAGACAAAGCAGCAGAGAGCAGGGAAGCCCGGCAGCCAGAACCATGAAGTTGGTGTGAGGATGCTGCACTTCATTCTTTAAAAGCAAAGCAACAGAACAAAAGATGGCTCCTGAGATAACGGCAGAGGCGGTCTGAAGAAGGAAGGTGGCTAGATGCCAAACCTGTGGGAGGAGTCCTTGTGACTGCAGAGACTGATAAGCAAAGCAAGCTAGTATTGGCCTGGTGGTGGCCTGAGGGTGTATGTATACGCTGTGGTAGCTGGTTGTAAGAGTTACCAGTGAGTAACAGAACTGGACCTGTGAGTGCAGGACCCAAGAGGTTTGGTGGTGTCAGTGCGCAAGGAGAAGAAAATGAGATTCGGGCGGTATAGTCGTAGATAAAGGAATACGAGGGCTGACAGATTAAGTCTGCAAGTACTAATTTTGGTGAGAGCAGAGTCAGGGAAATGACCCAGATCATTAAAAAAAGTCTGTCTCAGTTAAGGAGCAGGGCATATGTATATGCAGAGTAATGTATAATTATACGAACATTTCATTTTTTTAAAAGTACAGTTGTAGTGTCAGGACCAACAGGGTATTAAAACAAAAATGCAATTAACATTGCGATAGAGTCACATGAATTACTGGCAAAGGATCTCAGTGGGACTGCAAATACGTTTTGGGAACAGAGATCATAAAAAAAAATCAGGTTCAGCACTATTCAGGAAAGATTAATAAATCTGAAGGTATTGATAGTTCTGTGTTTACAGTATGACTGATGACAAAGAAGCAAAAAGGGATAACACTGGTCAAATAGATCCACTTTGGATTAAATATTTATGGGAAGGATGTTAAAAAAACATTTGAAAACCTACTGGTCTAGTGTTGGGAATCTTGTTTGCACATACCCAGGCTTAGATTTAGAAATGGGTGAGTTTTTAGAATTGAATGTGATCTGGAAAAATCTAGGTAGGGAAAACAGTAGCTAGGATTAATAGGATCCGGATAGTCTTGTGTCCAGTAACTGACAGATTTTTTTCACCAGTCATTGGTCTAATAAGAGTCATTGGTATTGCAGACTTATTCGTGATCAGCAGCAAGGATGTTACCACAGAACTGATTATCAAAACCAAAACCAAACTGCTTGGATTGACTGAATGCCAGTAGAGTTCCTTCAAATCGAAGGGCAGTTAAATAAACCTAAGATGCTTTGTTTCAGGAAAGCAAACTTGGAGAGTAGGAGTGAGCGGAGCAAGGGGGACTATCAAGTTCAAGGGCTTTACTTGAGAGGAGTCTTGCTGCTGCTGACATCAAAAGTGCAGAACCTCTCTCGACTTTGAATGAAGACAAAAGCTTTATAGGAAAGTGCTGCAGAGGCAACTGGAACATGAAACATCATGTCTGGCAGAGCAAATTTTACGGTCCTTTGAGAGAATTTATTAGTTTAGATGGGTAAGATAGGGATGAATACAAAAGCTAGATAAAGAAGAGATAACAGGAAGCTTTGCTGACAGGAGTATTACAGGGCTGGAGACATGTTTTTAAACATAGCCTTGAGGGGAAAAATTCATACTGAATAGTTCTATTACTGATCTTGCATAAAAACTAGCAGTGTTTTTAAGGAGAAATTAATATGGACAGTGAGATGTTAATGGGGTAACATCCCTTTCCCTTGTGCTCTTTCAGTGGTAGCTTACATGTTGTGGTTACAGTCCTCTTAGCCAGAGCACGTCTGTGGCCAGGCTCTGGAGTGCCAATGAAACTTGATACTGACACGAAGTTATGAGGCGTCGGCAACACAAAGAGGATGGTGATGTGCTTCAGTGAGAACTGGGCTAATGAAAATGGAATGAAATGCAGCAATGCAAAGAGCTAGGTGAAGAAATTAGGGACTACTAACAAGAATTACTCTTACAAACCACGATCATAGCACTTGGTAACGGCAAAGGAATTATGCTGGGCGTGTTGGATGATCAGAGGTTCACAAGGAGTCATAGGTGCAAAGTAACCAGGAAAAAAGTATTTACGGTACTGATGCCTCAATTGAGGTATTGGCAGAAGGGAAGGAAGTACTAACTCCACTGTTCAAGGTGTTAATGTGCAATGCTGCATACAGTTCCCATCTCCCCTTCTGATAATCTCCAAAGTGGAGTGGCATGGAGGGAAGGGACACGTGGATGATCAGAAGTATTTATATCATCTAAGAATATGAAAGCTGAGAAATGACAAATGTTACCTGTGAATACATCAAGGGGATAAACTCTGGCAGGAAGAATAGCTCTTTGGTGTAAAGAACGAAACTGGCCAAAAGAGGAATGGATATAAGCTCCAAGAAGTAAATTTGGGCCAGAAGATGATTGCAAACCATGGAAGTGGTATCTTCCCAGGAAGAATGATGGGGGTGAAGACCACAGGTAGGTGTAGGATGGTGCTTCAGGAGTCCTGTGACAGGGCAGAGGTCCCTTTCAGTTCTCTGATCCAGTGCCCTGTTACCAGCATTTGATGGCGGGGTTTGCAGTTTGTGCAGAAGCATCCAAAGTGGCATGGCAACACCATATCCCACTGAAGTCACAGGGCACGTATAAGAGGTAAACTGTAATCTATCTTGGAGACTTGGAATCTGTCCACAGCACTGAAAGTTAGATTCCTGAAAGCACTCGGTGATCTGGATTTTATTTTTATGCATCTTCCAAACGACTAATAATAGTTGCTTTGGGGACTTCAGGGAGCTCTCATTTCTTACGCTATTGGCACTGTCAAAAGAAGAAAGTATTCTAGATGGGCCTGAACTGTTAGAGGCTCAAGAAAAAAAGTGTATTATATGCCAGCAGTTTAAATTGGGTCATGTCTGGACAGAAGTTTTATTTCTTGTGGCAAAGCCTATTATTAAGGATATCGCGAATGACTCTTACTATACTTCGTACTACTTTCTTTGGTCTCTGAAAAAATGCAGCTGTGGAAGTTTTGCCTACCAAAATGGTGGTAGACAAATTCATATGTGCAATGGATTTGACCCTCTATCTATAACTCACCTGTTATCCTTATTAATCTGAACACAAAGCTGGGTAAAAAAAAATAAAAATTGGTGCCTAATTATTAATATCAGTATGTTAATACTCTTTAACCTCCTGTAACTTAAAACACTGAGAATGGCTTTAACAAAGACTTCTCACAAAACTTGAGACATGGTCCCTAAACTGTTCAAGGTTAGAGCTTTTAGCAGAGGGTGAGCCTTTCAAAACGAGTTCTTGGACTCTGGAAACTCCTGTGTCCAGTGAACTGCCCACCCCACTGGGCTGCCCATGAGCTACAGACAGGGCTCTCTCACTCCTGCCACCATGTGCATGGTTGTACAGGAGCTGTCTTCCCCGGGCATTGGCATGTCAGTTTGGAGGCTACTGCGGTGATGGGGTCCTGGGTCTCAGGCACAAATAGGAAAAGACATAGATATGGAAAGACAAAGAAATGTAAGAGACAAGAAGGATGTAAAAATGCCATAATGAACTCGTGTGTCTTGAGAAAACCTCTAATCTAATGAGAATGGATTTTGCTTGAGAGATTGTACTGGTATAATTAATTATTCATGGCAGCTACATCGTTAGGATTTCATTTTATTTAAAGGCCTCTAAGTGACTTGGAAAATTGGGTTAAGCTGAAGAGGAGTTTCAGGAGAGAGACAGGGGAAAGCTTTTCCTTTTATTGGCTTTGTCTAATATTTTCTAGATAGCTATTAGAAGTACAAACACAAATTACACTCAAGCTCTAACATTCCTGCAGTAAACGTGGGCATAAATTTGAACCACACAAATGTAAGACCTGGGCCAAATGGGAATCTAGATGGCTTTTTCTGGGATGAGTTAGATACCATTTAAGCAACCTGCTGTCACCCATTGGGGACTTGACGTGTTTCAGTGCTGTACGTTATCTCCAGGCTGTGATTGGCGGCTCTTCACCTGTGTTTCCAAACCTGGGCTCCTAATGTCTCACATAGCGCAGTGAGGGGCTACACAGCCTGTCTGCTTGTCCTGCAGTAGGTTAAGTGCAGGCACAAATGGAGAATCATGGTGCCATTGCCCTAAAACCAGAAAGTCTTTGGCTGAGGTTTATCCAAAACAAAGTTTAGTAAGTTTTTCCCTTGCTGCACTAGAAAGCAAAAGCAGAAATGGTCCTAAAAACCAGTAGCAACCTCTCTTTCACATACAGCAGCTAAAGCCCTTTGCACTTGACCACACCACCACGTGTATTGCCCATACTGACTGACAAAAGCGCTTTCCTGGATGGCGTGGGGCAGGTTGTGTGCCTACAGCCAGTCCTGTTGTATGGCCTGAGACTGTGCATCCTGCAAGCTACAGCTCATGGGAACAAGGCAGGGATTACTCTTCTCTGCCCTCTGGTAAATCTATACCTGATTCACAGAAAGCTTACACAGCCTCAGAGCTGCTAACACTTGTACACTGTTGAGATTTTTTTTTTTTCCTTTAACACATGGATGCTTAGCCTGGGAACCACTCAGGCATCTGAGTGTTTAAAAAGTCTGTTTTTTTTTTCTTTTCGTAATGTTTATTTGTTCCTTCCCTTGTAATTCTCACTGTTAACTCACGGACATCATTCAGGTTTAAATCGAAGCAGACAGACTCCAGTTCTGCTCTGTCCCTTGAACAGTGGAGATTTGTTTAAAAGAGCTGTTGGGAGCACACTTGGTATGACTGGAATGCTCAGGGCTTTATTTTTCATTTTGCATCACGTGCAAAGTAACCTCGCTATATCTCGAAATGTTCGCGTGGCTGTGGTGGTACCATCTCTGCCTCGGCTGGCTGAGGGTTGTGTAAATTGCTTGCAACAGCTTTACTGGGGATGCTCACAAACAATGGACTGGCCACTGGGAGGAACGTGGGGGGTGAAGTTCATATGGACCAAGGCTTAGGGCCTTGGGAAATCACATTGGGCAATGGCTCTTCAAAATGAAAAATCATGTCTCCAAGTACTGGTCTACATCCAGTTTCAGGCTTGGCCTGAAACCCAGAGACAATCACGCTCTTGCTTTGATGTCTGGAAGGGTTTGTTTCACAACATTTATATCTAGCTGACACTGGGAGGGAAAAATCCTATTGAAATTCGCTAATTAAGAAGAAGTTTCAATAAGACAATTGCTGTTTGTTGTTCAACGGCTCCAAACTCCCAAGCTCTGGCTCAGCTGAAAACTAAGCCATGCCACAGCAAGGTTTTGGCTGTCATGAGTGGTGTCACCTGGGTCAGTCCTGAATCAGAAGAAAAAGTGGCAGCTGCTGCTGGTTTGCTAAAGCTGTGGCTTGCCAGCAGCATCTCCCAGGTGATGTCTTGGGCATCTTGTTGGAGCTGCAGCCCAGCCAGGTTGGGAAGTCACAGCCCTGGAGCCCTCCCCAGCTGTACTGCACCTCCCTGTTGGTGGTCATGTCACCTGCGAAGCCGAGTGTGCAATTGCTTCCTAGGAGGGCTAGAAGCATTGCAGATCAATCTTTCTGAAGTTTGGAGTGCCTCTAATTGCTGATGCAATGTAAAGATAGGGAGGGTGTTCAACGCCTCCTAGATGGAGGCTTTTGTCATGCTTTGAGCCCAGCCTGGCCGCTCGCTCACTCCTCCCCCCGCACCAGGATGAGGAGGAAATGTAAGGAAACCTGGTGGGTTGAGACAAGGACACTCACCAGTTACGGTCACGGGCAAAACCAGACTCAAATTGGGGAAAAAATGTTCATTTAATCAGTTATCAATCAAAGCAGAGTAGAATAAGGAGACACGAAAAACCAGATCTTAAAACCCAAATAAATACCCTTCTCCCCATCCCTCCCTCCCGGGCTCAAGTCCCCTCACTCCCGATGTCTCTCCCTCCTCCCCCCTCAGCAGCACAGGGGGACAGGGAACGGGGGTGCAGTCAGTTCACCACAGATTGTCCCTGCTGCTCCTTCCTTCGCAGGCAGGGAGGGCTCCTCATACGCTTCCCCTGCTCCAGCGCGGGGTCCCTCCCACAGCAGACAGTCCCTCATGAACCCCTCCAAGGTGAGTCCTCCCTGCGTGGTGCAGCCCCTCAGGAATGCACCCACCCAGGACGGGCTGCCCATACAGTCTTGGTCTGCTTCAGGAGCAGGCACCTCCTCCCCTGCTTTGGGCTTCTCCACTGTGGGCCTTCACAGGCTGCAGGTCCATCTCTGCCTTGACATGGTCCTTGACAGGCTGCTCCACCGCAATCCTCTGTGGGCTGCAGGGGCACAGCCTGCCCTCTCCCTCTGGGCTGCAGGGGAAATCTCTTCTCCAGCTGCCTCCTCCCTCTCCTTCATCACTGAGTCCCAGTACCTGCACAGGTGTTTCTCTCACCTCCCCCTCCTTCCTCTGCTGCAGGTCTCCAGGACCACTCCTTGGTCCCCTCCTTAAATTCATTATCATAGCAGAGGCCCATCCGTTGTCTCTAAATGGCCTGGCCTCAGCCTGAGGTGGGGCTGCCTTGGAGCTGGGGGGCTTCGAGCAGCTTCTTCCAGAGGCCCCCTGCCCCTGTAGCTCCTGCCCCTGCTACCAAAGCCCTGCCATACAGACCCAACACAGCTTTATAGAATAACATGGCCTCCTAAAGCATTTGTAGGCAAACACATTATAATGGCAGTGAATTGATTTCCAGTGATGAGCTTGAAATGTCTCAGCTCTAGGACTTCAGGTGGTGTTCCCTTGGACACTGTTATCCCATGTTTTACAGTATGTATTACATCAGGGTGGATGTCTCTGATCCTTCTGGTAGTAGATCCTTAAGACTGCTTGTTTTCCTCCGGCTGCAGCTGGGGAGAATTGGAAATGTCTTCCCACAGTGTCTCATCTTAGTTAGAATAGAGGCTTGTTTTGGGCTGTGAAGCCTTTCCCTCAAGTCCCTGGGGCACTGCTCTTGCTGCTTACCAAGAGGAAAACTTTTGCATTTTAAACACTGGGGCTCACAACCTCCCCAAAATTCCAATAGACAAAATGTGGCTGCAGCCTGAGTGTTTATTTAGACTTCAAGAAGAAAGAAGTACAGAAGGAAAAAATCTATCCAAATAAGACCTTTTCTCCTGATGACTTTTTGATGACATAATTTTGGTGGCTAGACACTTGACTTTACGGTACGTAACTATTCATTTGTTTTCCCATATGAGGAGAAAATTCAAGTCAAATAAATTCAAGTCAATTTGGTACTCTCGTTTATCTCATTTTAAAAAGTACTAAGCAATATGTGTTTGACTAACCATTAATTTTTCCCATGAGTGACCTTGGACAAATACAGTAATTTTAAAAATAGAGGTGAAAAGTAACTTGTCAGTACAGTGATCGAAGCACAGAGCAGTTCTTTTATCATTCATTATCTGCCATTGCAAATGTAAAGCTTAATCCTGTACTTGAAAGTTGACTGGTGGATCCTTAACTCATGAAAATGGTTTTCCTTTGGTACTGGTTTGCACAAACTTGAATTACTCTTCCTGGGGCTGTAGTGGCACTATTCAAACTGTTGAAGTGCAGCAATGCTTTTCTAATCATCCGTTATTAAATCCCAGTCACCCAGATCCTTGTTAAGCAACACTTCTGACAATGTCCTCTAGCTCTGGCCTAGTTTTTATCCCAGTGAATTTCGAACTCCCTCTTCACTTTATTAGAGCAGTGCATTAGCAACTGGAAAACAGCCTCGTTGAATCAGGGCAGTAAACGTACGTGTTGCTTTACAAACACAGATCTGAACTCTAGCACCAGGTACGCAAAGGTTTGTGTTTCTGGGCTCAGCTGGCTCATTAGTCTGCTTCAGAGAAACCTGCACACCTTGATCCTGTTGACTTTAGTGTGAATGAATACCTCCTTTGGTGTAGATTTAACTGTTTTCCTCATTTGAGATTGAATTTGATATGTCCTCACCTTTGAGTATTTAAGAAGTCAACACCTTCTTTTGGGAAGATGGGAGACTCTAGGGTTGTTCGTCTCTGTTCTTTGTAAGGAGAAGTTCCTTCCACAGGGCAGTAAGGAGGAACATCATGTAGATCTTTGGAAACTGGTGCTTACTTTGGTTCTTTTAAGGGTTCCAGATTTTTTTTCCTGAGCAAGCCAGCGAAAAGCCCTTAGAAGGATGACACCATGTGTTTTTTCTCGGAAGAAGAAAGATATTAGTCAGAAAAACTAATGGCGTCTACTAAGCTCTGTTATCTCAGGATGAGATGTCTTGAAACAGCATCAGCTGGGATAAAGCTGGTTCCAAGCTACAGCTGACACGAATTAGCAGAGGCCCAGCAGGAGCCTATAGAAAAGCTGGGAGTCTTGTACAGCTAGTGGGAGAGGGTTTAATATTGCTAAGTCTGCAAGGAGTTGTTGGGTCAGCTTAATCTGAGTTAGTGTTGTGAGTGTAAATGGTGAGTGGCTAGGAAGATCCTTGTCCTCAAGGGCTGTGTTGATAAATCCAAGTTTTGAGAGTGTTGAAGCTCCCTGAACAAGCATTAAAATGCTCTAGGCTGCAGGAGGGCTGTGTAGGAAATAATAGGTGGAGAGAGCTAGGTGCCATCTTTTCATGGATACTGTTCCTTTGATTTGGGAAGACTAGTATGACTACAAATCAAGTTATCTGGGGCTGAAAGGTGTGTGGAAAACTGATTGACCTTCATAGAGACTGACAGGAGAGAGGGGAGTAAAAGTTTCAGTGAAGAGGAAGAGAGTAAAAATAGTGTGCAACTGAACGACTTTGAAGCTGAGCAAGGACATATAAAGCTGAAAGAAAGGAAATGTTAGCAGTCCTAAGCCTGAAGTAATTTGTGAAGACTTCTTGAAGGCACCTGGATGTCTAGTACCCGTTCCATCTCAACGCCTTGAGTAACTAGAAAATACTTCAGGCATTCAAACTTTGTGCAGACCCAACATGGAAAGGGATAACTGACAAAACTGTGCTGGAGGTAATTCAGTTTTGTTCAGCAGAGCTGGCTGCTAAAAAATGCCTTTAGCAAGTTCTGTTTTGGCCGCCTCCTCTCCTGGGAGTTGTGTTGTCTGTGCTGGAGTGGTTGTGTGGTTTCCTCCCTCCTCTCCCCCTTGGCTTTTTCAGGCTTTGACCTTCCCCCAGCGCTGGCTGGTGTTAGTTTGACATCACACCCTGGCAGTGATAAGCATGTGTCTGCTTTTTTTTGAACTGGAGGTTGTTTAAATACATCAGCGAAACACTGTACTGAGGAACAGGAATAATAAACTTCTGAAAACTCTAGGCTCCTGGCTGATGCCAGGAGAATGAGTGATGAAGACTTTTGCCTGCAAATCCCAGCGCTAACAGGGTCCCTTGATTTGGTCCAGTGAGTCTATGTATGTGCACGCTGGGTACAGTGGCATAATTTTGCAGATGTGAAATGATTTGTCCTGTTTCTCCCATCATATGTTCCAGGATACTGGGAGCAGAAATCTTGGCTGTTTGAAGTGGGGAGGCAAAAAAAAAAAGTGATTAGATTTAATGGAAGTACAAGTTCCATTATTTTTCCTCCAGCCCTTAATTATTTTTTCTGCTTGCTTAGCTTAACACGTGGGAAGTACTATGCAGTTTCGTGTTTGATTCTCAAAAGATTTGAATGTAGATGTCCTCAGTGTATGCCTCATAGGTGTTTTAATGCTTTACTATACAGATAGCTACATAAGTTGTTTCCTAATCATAATCATAATCATAAAATGGTAGGGGTTGGAAGGGACCTCTAGAGATCATCTAG
>VZSC01006809.1:334027-429608 GCA_013398225.1 Steatornis caripensis | reverse complement strand
GGCACATGGGGTTGTTCCTCCCCAGGTGCAAGACCCTACACTTGCCCTTGTTGAACTTCATCAGGTTCCTCTCCGCCCAACTCTCCAGCCTGTCCAGGTCACGCTGAATGGCAGCACAGCCTTCCAGTGAGTCAGCCGCTCCCCCCAGCTTTGTATCATCAGCAAACTTGCTGAGGGTACACTCTGTCCCTTCGTCCAAATCATTGATGAATACGTTGAACAGGACTGGACCCAGCACTGACCCCTGGGGAACACCGCTGATCACAGGCCTCATATGACTAATGTTGGGTGTTGTTCTCCTAGGACATGTGAACATGTAGAACTGGCTAGATTACTGTCCATCTTATACTCTTAGCAGCCAAATGTTTAGTCCTCAGAAATAATCCTCCTTCTTAAAGACAATTCTTTTCTCAGTTGGATTTCAAAGCTCCATAGAAATTTGGAGTACAGACCCATCTATATGCTTAAACAGCTGCTGTACTTGAAGTATGCTATAGCTGTACTTGAACTCTAAGCTGCCTACCCAGGAGCTAGCAGAATTTAGATCAGAGCTCAGCAAAGACTAAATGCTGAAATCCTGTTACTCAGCTGAAGTTTGTAATGGAGTATCTCCTCACTGAAATGTGGTTATGGTAGTGACTGCAGTGTAGCATAACACAGTCAGACATTCTTCAGTATCCTGTTAGGCATCTAATACTCTCCAAGTTCTGCATTTACATCATCTGGGTGTTTTTGTGTTATAGCCATGGTGCTTTGAAGTACTCGGAAAGCCTTACAAGTTTCATTTAAATCTTCAAACTCATTGTGGGTTTTGCTTCTAAAATGAAAAGGCTGTGTAAAGGAAAGTTGGGTGGTTGGGGTTTTTTGCATATCTTCCCCCTGCCCCCCCCCAGTAATAGAGGCATGTGCAAAAATACTCTGGGTGCTGCTCTGACTTTGTGTGAGTGACAGGATCTGTCTGTCCGCGACTGCATGGCCCTAAGGATGAATGTGTCTCTGCACAGCAGTGCCAGGGAGGTACCACATGTTCCACATGGGTGATCTTATCTGGACACTGAAGAATGAGGTCCTAGCTTTGGTTTTGAAGCAATAGCATTAAACCAGACCTCTTTGAATATGGTTCATATCTGGCCAAAATCTGATGACAGTTTGGTAAATTCAGCATGAATTTGTGTGTATGTGCTTGCATCACTGTTGTTCCACAGCAGAACTGCTACCCGGAAGGATAGTTGCCTAGATGGATTCGAGTCATGTAACAAGACAAAGGTAAATAAATGCATGTACGCGTCATCAGATCTGAATTGCTCCGTTAAAGTATGGACCACCTCTTTTTTTTTTAAACACCATGAAATTGCTGCTGCTCTTCTAACTTTGTTAACAAAACCAATTACAATATACTGAGAGAAGTTGTATGTTATTTCCATAGTTGAATACATACTCGGGCTAAATTCCTTTACATGGTTTATACCCTAAACAGCTAAATGTTTAGTCCTTAAAAATAACCCTCCTACTTGGAGTCAAATGCTTTCCTTTCAACACCGTCTCCTTCATACCAGGGTGAGGGTGGGATTCCCAGCCTCTGGCTGATCTGCAGCTCTAGACTGAAACTAAATACAGTGCTCTGGGACCAAGTCTCATCATCTGCAGAAGCTGGGCAAGAGGAAATGTTTCTCATGTTAGCTCAGCTTGTGGCCACACTAGGAGAATTTGTTTTCAGACCAAACAGTTGGTTGACTTCTCTGTTGAGGGGAAAGGAGAATCGAGGACTGGCCTCTCAGAGAAAAGGTTTTACCTTAGCAATAGTCCTTTCCAGAGACATGCTGTTATTTTCCAATGGTTGTGTGTATACAGTACTTGCCTCCCTGAAACAAAAGCGCAAACGTTTTGCTAGCAGTGCACTTCTGTGCATAACATCGGGGTGCAGGACACTTGCTTATGTTTACTTCTTGTTGTCTTTAAACCATTGGACAAGTGGAGCAGGGCTTGCGCTGCGCAACTCTCGTCTAGCTCTTGTTCTCAGAACTTTAATTTTGATTTTTCTGGTGACAGAGTTTGGGTAACTTACAAAGCGTGGGGCTGTTTGCAGAGTGTTGCTCTGCATATACTTTTGTTTCAGGTTGACTTCCAAGTTCAAAGAACAACATACTTAAAATGCTGGTTTGAAAACACCATGCACTCTCTTGATTATTTTTTTTAACCTCTTTCCCCTGTGCAGTTCAGTGGTATCTTGCCAGGAACAGCCTCTGGTTTACTTTGTCTTTTGACCTCCCATTGTGCAGGGAACTGAGAGCCCTCTGGAGCCTGGCACAAGTCTAAACATGGAGCCTGTCTCGCTGTGTGGTAACACGACTGTCACTCTGAGCTTGTAAATCACTACCCATCAGGAGCAGAAGGTGAATGCTCTTCTTGTTGTTGTGGCAAATATTGTGAGTGAAGTTTTCATATCTCCATCTTGAGCGATGAGAGAGAACACGAGATGCTTAGTTTACTTCTCTGTGCGTGTGGATTATGCATGCCTGTGGATTTGCTGAGTGTGTTCTGTAGCCTTTATTTCCTAAAAAATATTGCATCTATTCCAGTTAGCAATTATCTGTGCATCTTTATACCCTTCATTTGGAGCAGCAACAATTCCTGATTACTTGTGTTCTAGGCAAAGCCCTTGGAGGTGGAAATCTATCTTTTTCGAATGAACAGGATGCTTGCTAATAACTGGATCTGTGGGAATTAGGATGATTGGAAAATGCAGCAGAATATTTTCATTACAATGCATAATGCCTTCCTGAAACTCCTGCAGTGTTTTTCACTGGTTTTGGCAAAAACATTAGTATTGCATCTAGTCTGTAGCGTTAGAAGGCAAAGTTGTATAGTGAGTAGAGATTTTTGATTTTTCAGTCTATGTCTGAGTTACCCCTACCTGTCCCTCGAATGGAGATCAGAGAAGCTGCTGGGTCTAATCATGGCAAATCACTGCCGGTAGCTACTTTCCACTTTTTAGTAACACTTTTAGGCTATCTTGTTGACTGATGGACAGCATAACCACTTCCAAACTCTAGACGGTACCCTTAAAGAGGAAAATAATCTTGCATTGCCTTATAAAAACTACTCTGATTTGAACATGGTTCTTGAGGTCTGGCACACTGAACCACAGCTCAGTGCCAAAGTCCTGGCACTTGGCATAATGACTTATAAGAAAAATATCTATAGTCAAGAGTAACCAGGAGATGCACATATGGAAGTTGGCAATGACTACTGCCATTCTACTTGCTGGCAGTGAGTCAAAGTGGCTGTGAATGGCGAAGCATTGAGTACAGGTTGAATATAGGTTCTGTAGTCACATCCAACTCTGTATATTTTTCCCTTTTAGGGGTATATTATTTTTTGCTAGTTGGTTTGTATTAAATTTCTTATATTTCTCTTCTAAAGTCTGCTCAAGAAGACCGCAAACTACTGCTGAAAGAAAAGAAAGGCTGAGTCAGTTGTTAACATTAATTGCCTGCTCTTTGATATCCTCAATCTTATTGCCTAATGGCGTGTGTGTGGATTTTAGAGGACAAGGGATTGTGAAGGTTGAGGGGAATAAAATGGAGGCCTTCCTAGAAATAAGATTTACCTTTATGTTCTGTCTGATGAGAGGAGAAAATGATCATGGAAAAACATTTGCTATTTAATCATTCTCTTAACCCATCTTGTCCATCAGACATCACCCAAAGCAAGCATTTTCTGACTAAATCCATGTAATACCAATGGTAAACACAATACAGCAGAGCCCAGTATGATACTGGCACGTGGCTGGTTCTTTGGCCACATAGGTGGCTGAACACCTCCTGTCAGTTTTGTCTGTGTCCCGTAAGGTTCAGTGGTCAGTGGATTGACTGTGAGATGTTTCCCATCAGCACCTGTGGATTTGCTCTCATTAGGGCTTCTAGAAAGTTTGTCGATCTAACCAGATGGCTTGTTTAGGATTTCAGAGAACTGACCCTTCTTGGAGTTAAATCCTTCTGGGGTGACTAGCTGCACAAGTACAGCTACACTGAAGATGGCTGGAAATGGAAAGGAAACAGCTCTTCTTACAAATTTATCTGGTGAAAGCACTGCACTAAAAAGCAAAGTATCACTCTAGTAAATCTAGGCATAGTGATATTACTAGACTTTTACCAGCAAAGGATTTCGTTAGGGCTTTGCCATAGCAAGTAGTAATGCTCTCTTACAGAAGTAACACAACAAGTAAGGCAACCATTGCAAGTATATGGGAGTGTTTACTGGCTCAGTTGGAGACTAACTTTTTACTCTCTCAGTGAAAGTAAACATACAGATGTGCTGATTTAACCAAGCAGTGGGTGTTTGCAGAGCCGTTAGCAGATCCTTGCTGTTAAAGCAGAACAGGCTGTTGAGATGGTTGGGAATTGTCATTTGTTGTGTGTCACCTATGCCTGGTACTCCCCGTGAGATACAAAGCGTTGCTGTGCATAAGAGAGTAAGGATGGACTAATCCTGGCATGAACTCTGTCTTCCACCTTCTTCTGGATAGCAGGAAATGCGATTTGGACAAATGAGAGTAGAAACTTTGTCCCAGTGCATCCTGCCAAGCTCGTGCAGCCAGGATAGCTTGTGACTCTGCTTTCCTGGGTGAAGGCAGGTACCATGGTGTTCCAGGCAGCAGCTAGCTGATGCCCTTTCTCGTGATGTGGGCAGAGAGTTGCCAAGATGAACCTCCTGTCATAAGAAGAAATAGCTGTGTTTTTAACATGTGGGCAAGTCAGTTACTGCTAGCTCCTCTTTTGCTTTGAGGTTTGAGTGATCACTACGTAAAATTCATAAAATCAAGCGACTGAATTAGCTTCAAACAACCAGTAGTGGATGCAATGCTCAAAGGCACGCTCAGTTGAAACAACCCACGTTTAATCTGACTCTTCCTTCTGAATATATGAATCCAGGAGGTGCAGATGGTTTTGATGTGCGACTGTAAATGGATAGCTGTTTGAAAATGGAAGTTTAGGTTAATCTGAAATTAAGGTTTTAGAGATTACTGATATGGAGTCAAATTCAGTATCTTCTTGTGGCTTCTAAAAATAAGTTGACTGTTTGGTGTGGCCGAGCACCAGGAACACCAGCCATTAAATACAACTCCTTATAACTTGTTCTAGTTAATTCAGTTAAGCCTGACTCTTCCCACCCCATTCCTCTTCCCTTTGCTGCAGGGAAAGGCTGTACTAGTAGTAGTTAGTAGTGAAATGGGCCTCAGGTGCTAGCCATTAAATAGTCCAGCTGTTTAGGTTGAAACTTACAGATTTGAAATATTGGAAAACTAGATTGGGCTGTCTGATTTTTGTGAGGCCTCCTCTGCAGGAATTAATGCACTCCCTAGCCAAGTATAGTGTTGTGCATATCTTAGGCTTGAACCTTACAGGAACACATCGTAGCAGTTCCCTGAGAGAGTGTCTGTTTTTGTAAAAAACACAACAATCCTTTTAGGAAGAGTCTATGTTTAAGCTATGTTTAACATGTTAAATGTTAAGTCTAAGTCTTCCACCGGAGTAGCCTGGCCTTGTATTTTCAGGGTGTTTGGGCACCTACTGCTTCCTGCAGGCTCGACAGCTTTGAAATCTAGCCTAGAGAATTTTGAACTCTGCCCTAGGTAAGAAAGCCAGAGATAACACTGAAATGTTCATTTTCTGTGTATTTCTACGCTTAACCAAATAAACTTCAACCTAGATAGATCATCAGTTCAGTAGCTTACAGCAAAAGGTAATAAAATTAATGACTGTGGGCTTTAATATAATCTCACACAATCGTATTACCACCCAATTACTTTTTTGACCTCTTTGAAGCCATGCTTCCCTCAACACACCCTGTCTGCAGTTCTGACTGTCCTCTTGGCATCTTCTGCGTCGAGCAAATTGATAACTCGAGTATCTCATCATGCCTCTGGCTCCTGTTCGTAGGAGCACAGCAATGTGAAAGGAGGTGTGTGTCTTGGATGAAGAGTTCATCCACTCAGTGGATACAGGTGTTTGTTCAGTTTCTCAGATCCTAGAGAACTAAAGACAGCTATTGATTTTCCTGAAATCATTAAGCAAATATGACAATTATCTTCTGTCAGTGGCTGTGCTTTTTGAAGTCAATAGCCTGCTCTTCCTGATAAATTAAGGCTCCTGATCTAATCCTGTCACTTCCTTCAACAGCATATCCAGTCAACAGTGCTAACACGTACCTTCACTAACTTTTAAACAAGTATGATGGGATATTCTCTGGCTCTGACTTAGGAAATTACTTCAGCATTTTCCTAGTTTTCATTTATGAAAGTATTTTGCATGAATTGATGCTTGGAAGAGAAAGGCATTGAGGCAGCAACTGGTGCTGGAGAGTCTAGAAAGGGCATCAGAGAGGTAGACTTTTGTCTACAACTGTTTTGAAATGTGTTGTGGGGTTTTTGTTAGTCCACAGAGGGTGCAGGACTGTTGATCTTGTCCTTATATGATACTGATTGGAATATGGTCTCATATTTTGTGCAGCTGTACAAGGGGCCATAAAGAGGAAATGCAAGTAGTTTATGGACTAAATAATCCTGGGCATCTTGCTTTAACACCTTGAGAGTTAAAGATTCAAACAAGACCTTAAAGGTCTGTGGGAGCAGACTTAAATGCTGAACACCCACAAATAATTCTGAGTTGATTGTACTATGGAAGCAGAAGGAAAAAGAATGGCTCAGCAGCTCACTTGATCAGATCTGAAAAAAAGAATAACTGTATTAAGGGGTAGAAGCCACATACTGAAGTCTGGAAAACAGAATTGCCATGCAGCCTGAGAGCAGTCATATCTCACAAGTCGTGTTTTTAATGAAAACTTGTTTCTAAATGCCAAGTCCCATAGTGTTCTAGACATTTCTAATACTGTAACAGAGAGCTCTATTAATTTAGAAATGAGTATTTATTTTGTGCAAGACATCATCAGAGTATCTAATGCACTTTATATTGGTGTGTTTGTGTAACGTTCCTTTTCAACTTCCAGTAGAGAATTTGAGTGCTTTAAAGATCTGTAGTAAACCTCATTACTGTCTCTGAAGCTATCCAGCTAAAAGTCAATACCCACAATCAGAAAGGACAAGTCTTTAACATGTTGATATGTGGAGATGCCCTCACTAATGCGGAATGTACTTGACACTCAAGATGTCCAGCAGGAGGTTTCACGTTCACAGTTTGATGGGTGTCTAAATCCGATCTAGTCTCCTGTGTTACTTCGAAATATGGCCCTGTGTGATGTCTGTCAGGCAGCTCCTAATGGAAAGATCCCTCCCTGGAAGGGGCAAGACCACTGGTAATGCATATCTCTATCTGCTGGTGTGGCTTCCTGTAATGTGGCCACAGAGTACAAAGTGTAGGGTTAAGAGGAAGCAACAGTGTCTTACTGAACAAATGCTTTCTAGTTCATTTAACTGCTTAAGTAAAATGTCTTGGGACCCTCTAGTTCATGAAGTTACAACTACCTTTGCAGTTTTTTTCAATAATCTTCCATTTACAGATAGAAGGGATCAAATGGTATGCCAGCACTCAGTGGATTTCTCCCCTTGGATATGAAAAGGGAGACTAGACAGGAGAACTCGTGATGGATGTGGACTTCTAGATTAGTGTTGTTGTAATTGAAATTCTGAAGGCAAGAGCAGGGCATGAGGGCTGTGACTATCTCTTCCAGCTTTAGCACTTTCCCTAATGAATAATAGAAAGGGCAAAATTTGGGAAGTACAGATGCTTCAGGTCTCTTAAGACAGTATATCCCAAAACTTGCTCGCTTTTCCGCCGTCTGTGGGAGTTGATCTCTCACAATACAGTGAAGAAAGAAAAAAATATTTAAAAAGAAAACAGCAGGGATGATTGCAGTGAAAGAGAAATATTAAATGTAGTTTAGAGCTGGAGGGAACCTTTGTTTTGCAGATTATTTTCTGGCTTTCAGCCTGATCCAGGAAACCACTTCTATGAAGAGAATGAAAGATTAAAGGCAGAAATTTAATTGCTTAAGAAAAAAGATTTACTACCCATGAGGTTCATTGGCATCCAAAATAAAGTCTGTTCTGTAGCGTACACTGTATCTCAACTACACTGAAAACTATTGCAGAGAAAAAGGAATCTTTGCGTCTCCAAGAGCAGGCTTCTAGTTCCACCACAAGAAAGTGATTTCTCAGTACCACTGGAATGTGGTTTCCAGTACAGAATTTCTGCTTACAATATTCTCCTGTCATCTGGTGAATTTAAAGAACGAAATTAAAGAAGGAAATATTTTGTTATTATAGATCAAATAAATTAAGGCCCAGTTAGATGAATAGCTTGTTGAGTTATCCATAAGACACTTTATTTTTCTTCATGTCTCATTCATATAAAGTAGTATAAATGTTGCTCTTCTGGCTATTAGCATGTGATGCAACACATACTATGTTTTTGTAGGACAGTGCCAAGAAAATAACTCTTCTAGAGCAAAACAGGACAGCCAGAAGGCTTTAGAAATGCCAATTTGGTACTTTCCAAGCCTGTGCTCTTGTTACTGTGAATGTTATGAAAATGAAAAAAAAATATATAGTGTGGTTTTAGCCTTTGCAATGAAACTCCATGCAGTAACTGCATGTGTTAGGACTTTGTATTCTGAGTGAACACATTACCTTGCTGTGGATTACCTGCCTGGCGGGATAAGGGCTTTTCTTCCCTGAAGGGCAGCAACAGAGGTAATGGAGTAAATATCCTAAACCTTTTCTGTAGGTTACTAATTTTTTGCATTACCAGAACATCTAGAGCCTCTAGCAGAAACTGTGATCCCTCAAGAGCTTTTTTTGATGAGTAGAGGGCAGAGATGGAAGGTGGGTGGGAAAACTGCCAGGCAGAGCAGCAGTGTGGGTGTCTGTGGTGCTCAGCAGCTGTAAGGTCAGTTTAGCACAAAAAAGGGAGTTTCTGGACAACCAGTCCAAAGCTGTACACACTAAGCCATACTGTGTCTGTCTTTCCCTGTGCACTGGGAAGGAAGGCAGTGGCTGGGCTCTGGAGGGGAGCTGGCTCCAGCAGGCCTCCATTGGGAAGGTCTGTGCTGAAGTGGACCCTCTGAAAGATGAAGGAAAAGGCAGGGAGTCTATGCTCAGAGATATTCCTGCTCCTCCGTCCATGGTTCAATCCTGACAGAAATGGATCAAAAGCAATCCTGAGGTGAAATGCTAGACAGCTTTAATCAGTGGAGAACGTTGTCCAAAGGGAGTTTCTATATTTTGGAGTGTAGTCGACTTCTCTTGTGCTTGCCACAGTAAGATCACCAACATCCTTTTGGTCACAACCTTTACTAGAAATGGGCAGTTTAGGGAAGAACCTGAAGCTGGTGCCAAGCCAAGGCATCTGGTGTACTTCCACATGTACAAACACCAGTAATACCTTTAAAGTTATCTGCAGACATATAAAATACAAAAACATACCAAATGATCTACATGGGAAAGTGGTTGCCAAGAAATAATTGACAGTAATTATTTTCACTGGCTCTTTCTTTTTTTTCGGCTTGGCCACATCTGTGAGTGTAGAAACAAGTCAGACCCAGGCAATGTGTTGGAATTTGAATCTCAGATTAACCACCTTCTCAGCAGCCTTCTGGCAATGTGCTTGCCCCAACAGCTGATGTATATTGTGGTTCTGCTGTGGACCACACAAGTCAGGAGCTGCAGAGGAAGTTACCTTACTGAAATTAATTTGGGAACAAGATCTCCCCTGGCTGGTAACATGGAGGACTGTGATCCAATTTAGAAGCCAAGCATAAAAGAAAAAATATTGACAAGTACAACTACCTGCTGAATCTTCTATTTCAGTATTCATTAGCACTAATGGTTGCCCCCTCCTTTTCCCAGCTCAGCCAGAGAAGCCTGTCATCTGCTTTGTAATTAAGACTGGTGTCTGGTGGCTGAAAAACTGTACTCATCTCAATGGTGTAACGTTTCAGAAAGGCTTAAATTTGAAAAAAGCATAAACATCTGGGTTGCATTTCTTAACTATCCTCACATATCCTGAGTTGAGAAGAGCAGAGTAGTGTGTTGGATAAGCTGGCGTCTGAAGGTTTAAAGACTTCTGGTTAGTGCTTTGTAAGATATAACTTGGCATTTTGTGGTAATTTTCACAGAACATTTTTATTTCTGGGCTGTATTTTCCTTCCTTCCTTCCTTTGAAGTTTGTTTTCTTTTTTTTATATTGTTGTGATTTAACTAGAGAACTGGTCTTATTTTTGAATATACCAAGTTCTTTTCCTTTGACTTTATGCCTGTAAGTAGGTACCAGGTGTTAAAGGAGCAAGCACTGCTGAGGTGATGTTTTCTTGTGGCCTGTTAGCTATTTCTTCAAGAATTCAGTGGTATCTGAAGCAGCTTTCTTCCTTCTAAAGCTGTAATGAGGACCAGTATGTTTGCAAGGCTTTATCCTCTGTACCTTTTAAGTAGCTTTGCTTTTTACATGGCAGAGTTGTAGCAGAGGTCCCTTGCTGTGTATGGCATGTGTGTGAAGACACTGATTTCAGCAGGATCCACAGTAAAATGTCAAGTGCTTGTGAGAATGATGTGACATTGTTAAAAAAAAAAAAAACACACCCCAAAAAAACCCCGCAAAGAGTGTGTCAAAATGCCTCTATGTGCAAGGCTCTCTGGGGTGTGCAAAGTGTGTGCTCAGCATAGTACAGGAGTCAGGGTAACATGGTCTCTTTGTTGGAGCACATCAGTCTACTGCTTTGCAGCCTGTCTGGGCTGGGAGAAGTGTGTCTTGGTGGCATACGCAAGAGAAGCATCTTCCCAACCCCTCTTCCCCACCTAAAACCATTTATTCCCCACCTAAAACCATTTATTCCCCAGTAGTTAGGTAAGTGTAACCTTGGTCTTTGTGTTGTTTGGAGAGAAAGTGTTCCTGTGTGAGTTCTTGGCTCCTGAAAGCAGTTGGCATCCTCTAGCAAAATCTCATTGGACTTGTAGACACCGTGAGGTTAGTGCTCTGAGCATGTAAAAATGCACCTTTCCTGGCATAAACAAGATAATTGAATTAACAGGAGGAAAACATTAGTGTAGAGCAGGTAATGAGGCAGGATGAAGGTTGGGCCAAGTCTAGTGATGTTTACTCCTGCGGTGTGGTCGCTGTGACTGATGACAAAGTTGCAAGGATAGATAGCTCAAATCAATGACAGGCAGAGGATGAAGCTCCTCTGTTGTGTGCTGCTCTGCAATGGAGTTCTTTTAAATTGCCTGTCTCTTGTCAAACAAAAGATGAAATAAGTGCATAGAGTTTGCTCTGGAAAGACTCCTCCTATCTCCCCAGTACTTGCTCAGCATATTTTTATTAGGAGGAAAAATACTTTCCAGTTAGTCAGCTAAAAGATCCTTATTTGTTTATTCCATTTGACTGAACCTTGGAGGTCTAGGGGGAAAGTTTAATGCTATGTTTGGGAAATAGGTCACGTGGTCTTTGCTTCTGCTAACAGGAGGCTGGTACTCGATCTCTCTGTCCCAGAACTGGTGTCAAAAATAAGATTTAAACAATAGCCCTCAAATGTCTCATGAAATGGCCTGCTGAAAAGCCTCCTAATTTCACCAGAATTAAAATATGTGGTTGATAGCTTCACTTAAGCCTTGATGCACTGGGTGATTGGGCATTAGCTAAATGCCATTTGCCCCAACATATCTTGAACAGTCACCAAGGTTTCCTACCATCTAATCTGGTACTGAAAATAAAGTTACAATCTTCTTGCTAGTGCCAGTAGGGTCCAAGCCTGGCTGAAAGCAGCTCTGGGAGATGGTAGCTGTGCTGCAAGCGCAGCTCTGGGACAAATTTCTGCTCCTGAGGGAGAGCCATAAGGCACAAATGGAGATGTGCAGAGATGTCTTCTGAGTCCTTTTACATCTCTGAGGACTGAACCAGAAATGCTGCCTGTTCCTCCCAAAGAAGAAAGTTTGTTCTCCTGGGCAAGCAGCTTTAAGATACCGTTTTCTATTACTCTATGAAATAAGGAGCCTTTGGGCACTGCTGCCATTTGGGGTGGAGAAGAGACATCCTGTAGCAGAACTTACCTTCTGTGGCCCTGAATCAGCAGGACATGAACACGTCTGTACTCTGCTCTTGAAACCTCTCTGGGAGGTCAGAAAGCCACAGGCCACTCTGTCCTTTGGGCAGGACTATTTTCCATATCAAAACTACTATGGACTCTCAGATAAATTGCTCTTCAAGACCTCTTTTCCCACTAGGGGATGGAGAGGCTTGCTTGTGGGGTGCCTACTCTGGGGAAGGGGCTGCTATGAATCCTCTCTGACTTGGGGGTATGGTGTGTGGGCAGCTGGGGAGTTGCAAGATTTGCCGAAGGGTCTCGGAACTCCAGGAGTTGTGGCAGGATATTCCATTATGGAGAAATCTAACTGAAATGTTTCTTAGATGAAAAATAAGCAGTCTCTTTGTTTGATATGGTATGTCAAAGTGGTTAGTTTTCAGTCTGGAGGGAGAAAACACTCTCAAAATGTCAGTTTGCAAGGAACAGAAATGCTGAGTGATGTGTGCGTTCTCTTTTTTTGGGTCAATGATGCCACAAAGACCCTAAAGCAGGCATCAGCCAGCTGTGTGCTCATACTTCCCTTTGGAGGCACTATCCCTTTCTTAAGCCTTCTCAGCCTGAAGCTTTAAGGCTTTCTCAAAGATTGCAGACCTCGCTGCGCTTGAGCTCTTGCCAGAGAGGTTCCTTGGATCTGGAGGATGCAAAGGGGACTATCGTGTTTCTTGGTCATCTAGAAAAGGACTTGCAGCCTCATCAGCAATCCTCTCTGGAAAAGTTTGGGAGCAGTGCTGACCATGGCTGTGAAAAATGCCTGTGGTGGCTGTTCAGATGTCATTACACAGCACCTGCAAGATGCATGGATGGGGAAGACTAGGGAGGGGTTTGAAGAATTTGAAGCATGAAGAAAAGTTATCCTAAGAGCAGATAAAACTAAAGGGCTTGAATTCCCAGCCCCATATGTTTTCATTTATACCTATGTATGTGTAAAAATGCAGAAATTACTTTGCAAGGATTGAATTGATTAAGCAGTGGTCAAGGCAAGAAGGAAACAGGCCCTACATATGAACTAGAGCAAGGCAAGGGAAACTGCTTTTAGGTCCATAATTTATGAAATCTAACCATGGCATTGTGATGTTCAGTATAACGGATATCTTATTTGCTAGCGGTGCTCATTCAGTATCTGCGCCTTTGTTTCTGGCTTGAGCATAGCCCATTGGGTGCATTTTTCACTTACTGCTCTTTTAGTGAGAGACAAGAATTAGAGGATAGCTAAAACAAGTATCTTCCCTGGTCTTTGAGTATGTATTACCTGGTGTCCAGTGACCACCTCAAAATGGATGTTATTTCCATCATTGGTGGTAAGCAGCTGGGAAGTTCTTACAAATCTGAATGCAGTAGTGGAAACTGGAGCAGCCTCTGCTTTGCAGGAATGTGTTCACAAAAGTAGCCACTTGCTTAAGAGTGAACTATGAGCCTCTGGGCTGTGATGTGTGCAGACACTTACAGTCTGCAGCTCTCTGGTAGTCTCTCACCGATGTTACCAGCAAAGGCCCCATTGAGCCCAAGTGGAGCAGGACAGCACCCAAGAGACAAATGGTTCACAACAGGCCTTTGCTGTGCAAAGCTCTGGATGTCAGTGCCTTGCAGATGCTAGAAGAAATTAAGCACAGGGCTGTAAATGGAAAAGCAAGATCATGATCTAAGTATTGCTGGAGTGGAAAGCCTTATCTGTAAAGAAATAAAAAATGCAGTCAGTGTTGCCAACCTAAACTAGACAGCTCTTGAAGCACAGGAGAACTGTGAAATGAACACCTGGCTAGAAGAAAAGGCCTCAGACATGATGGCCATTGGCCAAGGTCCAGCATGGGAATGAAGACTATAAATCAGAAAACTTTCTTACTGATATCCGTGCTTGCATAGGGTCTCAGTGACCTGCATCTCCTTGGAGGGTAGGTGGTCTGAGGCTCTCATTGTTCGTTTGACTCCAGTTGCCTCCCTCCTCCTGACAAGCCAATCGTGGATTTACGGTGGGAGAGTAGCCCCAGAAACTCTGCTAAACCAGCAGGGAAGCTTTCCTTGAGATGTGATCTTAGAGTAGCACAACAGGGACTGGGTGGCGAGGAGCCATGGCTGCAGCCTGGGAAGCGGCTGTCCCTGTTTACCCGCCCATGCCCACCACATGGCAAGAGTCTGCTCATCACGCCTTGTCACTGCGTCAGTATCTGGCAAAGCTGATCCCTTATGAAGCAGCATGTAAAAAAAAAAAAATCAGAATTTTTCAGCTGTGCTGGTTGCAGGATGAATAGGCTTATACAAGACTGACTGACTTTTCATTTTGGACAATCAGTGTGTTTTCTCCTCATAAACAAAATAATTGTCATATCCAACACAGCAGCAGTGTCCATGTGCTTCAGAGCTGGTACCTGAAACTGAGCAGAAACAAAGTGCAAATTAACAGCTTTAATCCCCTGATGAAAGCTAATCAAATGTATACAGGGGAAAAGCTAAGCAAGCTCTTCCATTCCTACTAAATCTTGTGAAATTTTTACTGGATTAGATAAGACCAGGACCTGAAAAAAATTATTTTTACAGTGGAAACTCTACCTGTAATTCTTCCTTTAGATGTTGTTTAAAATGTCCTCATTTCCTAGGCTTACCACCTACATTTCTTGTTTTCAAACAACTGTTTGGAAATATGCACGGTCATTCTAAGACTTGCTGTCTGTCTAGAAGGGAAGATATATTACGCAGTTTTGCAACATTAGTTTTCACTGTCACCTTGACTACTAACACATAAGTAGTTAAAATCCTTACTTGGAAACTTGATTATTTCAATGCATGCCAAAAGTTGACTGAGGATTTATTCTTCTTTCTTCTATGTAGAAATTGAGTATAAAGTTTATATAGGTAACTTCAGTTCTGGGAAAATGTTTGATATAATTTTCTTTACCAGCACAGTTCCCACCCATAGGCAAACAAAAAAAAGTCTTAGTGATTAATCTGCAAACAGGATGGAAGCAATCTGCATTGTTTCCATGTGTTAGTCAGCTAAAATATTCCTAGTAAATCCAGTCCCTTTATCACCTTAATCCTCTGAGTCTGGAAGTAAAATGCAAAGGCATGTTCCAAATGGAAAAGCACCCTCGGCCCCTTTCCTTGTTAACAACTTGCTTTTCAACATTGCATCATCTCAGGGTATTATTTGACTTAACATTGAGCTCCCATTATTATATGCAGAACAGACAATTCAATCTACCATCTCTAGGGTCTCTGCTAACAATTTTTCTCTTGACACAAAACAAATGGTTTGGTTTTCTGCGCGTGTGCAAGATGCTTCCCACTACTGTGCTTTCTATCAGAGAATCACTTGGTTGCTCCTTGTTCTGGAAATACTGACTTTTGACTCTGGGAAATCAGACTGCTAATGTGTTGTTTCAGAGAAGTCGTGGGCTGTACATCTGAAACAGACTGCTGTTCTGCTAGGGATATTACCAGTGTAAACTGTATTCTTGTTTGCGTTATTAGTTTTATGTTTCCACTGTTTTTGCTGAAAAAAGGCACAAGAATCAAAATCACAGATATTGTTTGCCAGCAAACGATTTATGATTGTTTCACCCTAGGACACAAAACTTTTCTGTGTCTTCATCTGGCAAAATCCAGTGCTGCATCTCAGTGCTTGGTACATCGTTGAACCCTGGGTCTGTCGCACAGGCGTGAGGAAGCCACCGAGAGGAGTGAGTGCCAGAGTAGAGGCTCCTTCACACAAAGCTTCAGCCTGGGATCCCCAACAAGGATAAGCAAAGGGAAGCAAGAGCTGGTGCACTGGGTGGGGGTTTTGCAGAGAGTTGTCAGTCAACAGCTGTAAGTCCAGGCTTCTTGCAGCTGATAACAGATCTGCTCATTCAGCCTGGCCACTAATGCATGCAAAATCAAAGAAGATTGAAATCTGTTTACAGAGAGAAAGGAAAAGCTCCCCACTCCTGCTCACCCCCTTCTTTCAGTAGACTCTGGACTACCAGAAAGCTGTCCTCAAGTCCCCATGTGTAGCATGGGAAGATTCATGTAGCACTACTGCTTTTAAAGGTGCCTCTGCTGGTGATTGGTCTGTGACATGGAAGTCTACTCTGTGTAGCAGGAAATGAGAAATATCTGTAGTTCAGTTTCATGATTTCAGTTCTAGATCAATAGCAGCTGATAAAAATACTGATGTTTCTTGAACTACAGTTATTCATGAGCCCATATTGCCTTCAAGCAAAGTGGGGAAGCATGTAATTCCAACCTACAACACTTTCTGTCTCTGAGTTTCAGACACTAAAAAGCTCCCTAGTCTGTAGAACTACATACAGCATTAAAACTGGCCACAGAAGACTTTATAGCATTTTTTTTAATGAATTTTTGCATTTGTGTCTAAACTGTTATAAAATGCATGATTCACTCTGGTTGCCTTTTTTTTAAAACGGCAAGGAAACCTGGGCACATACCACAATCCAGAGCTGCTATATGGTCTGAGAAATGCTTGATCTGGATGATGAAGGGACCAGGAGCCTGAAGGGATCCCATAGCACATCCCATTGGGAGTGCAGATCTTGAGCCTGTGGTCGCCCTGGAGCAGGGGCATGACAGATGTCTCTGTGGTTCCTACAATGAATGTGCTGGTGGGAGCAATGTACAGCTTCTGCATGAGAAAATACCTGTGTTGTCCCCAAATGGGCCAGCATTGAAGAGGTACTAGCAAGCCTGTATTGCTTTTGGGGAGCAAGATTCACTGCTATGTCCCAAAGACAAGCCTTACAGAACCTACCCAATTAACTCACTAGAGAGGCCTTCAAAAGCTGGTGGTGCTTAGCATTCTTCTGCAAGAGCTTGGCACCTCCTGGGCTAGCCAGTTTATAAAGTCCAGAGAGCACTTTCTGGCTGAAAGGCACTAACTATGCAAATGCAATGTGAGTCATTATCATTATGGTCCTTTCATGTTCTTACTCAAATCACTGATGCACCTTCTGTGTCCAGCTGACCAAGCAGTATTTCTTGCATTATAGGATTCTGATTCTCCTTCTATTGTTAATGTTCATTACTTTCTTGGAGAGCTACAATTTCATTATTAATACATCAGTGTAACAGAGCACAGATTACATAAATGCATTTCTGAGCATTGGTTAAATATTAGTTTTAAGAACAAAATACACTTTCTCTGCCAACAGTATGTTCCTTCTTGTACAAATACTTTATGACTACAATTGCAAAAGTATATGGAAAGGGCTTTTATTGTCTTAAAAAAATATAGCAAAGTAAATATTTGCTTACCCTCTCCTATTTCTAAGGAAGATCAGCATTGTGAGTTTAATAGGTGGTTACCACGAATGCTTGAATCTGTCAAATGATAATCCCAGGAAGTTTTAAAACCAATTGTTATCTTTCTATGAGAATCAAAAGATGAGTTCCTAGTTTCTGATCTGTTCCAGTAGTACAACCTGTGGCTGTGGTGCGGTTGTCTCTAACTTTGGTGATCTGTCTAGCCCTGTCTCAAGAACGGATATTGTTTGAGCTGAAGACATCCCACTAAATCCCCAGTAACTGAGGTCTGCAGCTGGGCGGTAGGATGAGAGCAGGGTGATGACCATACTTCACGGTTGTTCTAGTGGCATCAGTTTCTAGTGGCAGATCTAGTGGCACCAAGCTGGGCCAAAAGCTGACCTACATGCAAATAGATATCTGGTGTGTGGATATGATGTAGCCACAGGATTTCCTTGTCTGCTGCTGCCAGACCTGGACTGTGGGTCTAGGGAGACTCAGGTCTGATTTTGGTTGATCCTATTATAATAGTAGTTGAGCACTTGGAGTGTCTTGGTGTGCTGACCCTCTTGGGAGGCAGGGAAGTTTGCAGCTATGAAGACAGCATAATAAAAACCTAAGCAGAGATAGTTGGGGTCAAACTATGCAAAACCTCCCTCACGCTCCCAGGCAGAAGCAGGTGCCTTGCTGTGCACCTGGGGAGCTGCCTGCCTCCCTCCCTGCCGCCCTGGAGGTCTACACAGGACAGACGTGCTCTGTGAGACAAATAGACGTTGTGCCCACAGCCGACTGCACCAGGACTCTGCTTCCTGTGTGGATTCCTGTTGTCGTTTTGCTCCGTTATTATGAGTGAGACCATCTCTGCTCTGGGTCTCATCTTCCGAAACACGGCAGAAGGACTGGGCTGTTTTAGAGAAAAGCTCCTGTGCTTTAATGTTCCCCCCTCACCCTGTGCTTTCATGTTTTAACCATAAAACTGCACTTGGGGGTTATTTGGAAATCCTCTGAGCAGGAACACTCTCAATCCATCCAGGGAAGCCTCGATGCTCGCGCTGCTGCACTCATCGGTTTTAGCACATCGTTTGGGGACCTCTTAAAAATGCAAGCTGGTTATGTTATCTCCTTCATAGGTAATCACAGGACCAATGCTCTGGTGGATTAAATTATTTTATACATTGTAAATGTTAGACTGATGGAGCTGAAGTGCTGAGGTCCTTTTTTAATCAGAGGCACCAGATTAACTCGCTTTTAGTCTTTCAGAAACTCACTTACTCTTAATGAGTTTACCATGATATAGGTCCACAAATTTCCTGTCTACCTTCTTTTGGCACTCTTAGATAAAAATGCCATCTGGGAAGGAGATTTATTGGTTTTGAGATGATGTACCTTCCTTATCACCTTGTTTTGCTGGCCCTGAGCTCATCCCAAGATAGCAGTACTAACCTAGACAGCATCAGTTTCTGTCAGGCACAAATTGTGGAAAAAGTAATTTAGAATACCTTGACCTTTCTACCCCAAGATAGGATTTTTTTTTCCATACTAAAACCTCTTGCTAATGTAAAATTCTTATGTATATACATATATAAATACGTATGTATGTATGTTTAAAAATAGATAAAACCTCTAGCTGCTTTCTTGTTATGTTCTGCTCTGCTTCCACTGTAAATTCTGCCTCAGTTTTGTCATGAAAGAATTTATATGTTATACTTGCATTTATTTTGCGGAAATGAATTTGGAGCTTTGAACAGCATCTGCTGTTGTGTGCTAGAATGGCAATGCCAGCCAGGGGTTTCTGTAGCATGATTTTATTTACAGACGCTTCAGCTCAATGTGCTTTTTGCTGTTTAACTCCATGCGTATGGCTGCCTCAGATCGAGGGCTGGGTGCAGATGCTGGGTGAAGCTTGGCTGAAGCACCACAGGTGCTTTCAGGGTATCAGGATGATAGGGACTTCCCTGCTCTCCATTTCTGTGGCTCGGTGGGGCTGCAGGAGACTAAAACATCGTTGTTTCAAAATTGCACCAGAGAAACCAGCACAAATGATCACTGCTGCAGGGGACTAGGACTCTTCCTTGTACCTAAAAACCAAGCAAAGGAGAAAAAATTGGAAAAAAAAGTTAACAGCTATAGAAGCTGCCAGAAGATGTGATGTGTGTACATTTGCCTACGTAATGGTAAGGTAATGTGGAGTACAGAGTTTATGGTTAAACCTGTGCACTTGAGCTGTAGCAATAGCATTAGAAATTTGTTCAAGACCTTTAAAACAAAACAATTCTGTATCTTTTTGTAAACTTTCTACAGAAAATACTTTACCCAGCAGCTACATAGAAAAAACAAAATAGAAATCTATTTTTTCCTGTCTATATGAACTGCAGGAAGGTTATTCCTTTGTACTCAAACTTCGATATCAAGGGATGAGTGTATTCTGGTTTTAGTTGCCTGAATTGCATTCCTGGCTGACTGCAGAGGTGCTGGTCCTTCAGTGAGTGAAGAAACCTTGTAGAAAAAATGAGTTTATGTTATCTGAAATACATGGAGAAAGGATTGTGTATGAATCAGGGGAGGGTGTAGCAATTTGCAGTGATGTTCATAGCATCAGTCATTAACTACAATATATTAATTACAATAATGGAAAATTGTAATAAGGCCTTTATAGTTTATTTACTTCATTGCTGGTGGCTGACTAAATTTTGAGGGATTCCTGGGCATTACTCCTCCAAGTGAAAAACAAGCTCTGCTGGAATTATTAAAACATATTGGAAGGATGTGTGTGCTTTTAAATGGTGAAATTAATCTCGTGGCAATGCAACCATGCGTTGCATGGAAGCAGAAGACTGTTTCAAGGAATGTATGTGATATGCAAGACAGGAAATGATGTTTCTTCCAAATGTCTCTTAAAAGCATTGCCTTGCTTCCCCTGCAATTGTACTTTATTCCTGTATGTTGGTGTCACCTCATGTTCATTGTAGTACAATGTTTCTTTGATGTAGGAGACTGCTGGTTAGTTGGTTTCAAGGGATGACTTTACAATGATTTTTCTTTCCTCTGAGTCCTTGTAGCCAGAGGAAAGGAAGCTGATATACAAGCAAAATTTATTTTTTGCTTTACCTCTCTGTAAAATTTGTGCTTAATGTTCTCATTTCTTCCTTGGCACTGTGTTTTTACCACAGTGTCCTAATCCAAGCACAGATCTTGCTTTCATTTAGCATCTAGCTTTGATGAGCTGTCAACACTTGATGCTGTCCCTTTCACTCCTTAGTCTCCCATTTGAGTGGAGTATTTGACTCTCTCAGTGGCTCTAGACATTGACTAGAAAGATAGGGTGATTTTTACAGGACTCTTAGAGGAGCATTTTGTATTTGTTGTCCTGCTAATGGAAGATGTGAGAGCCACATTGCCCCTATCCCAGCCTTCACAAGGGAAATTATCATCATGTCAAATTATAGCTGCTGACTCCTGCCAGACAGTTCCTTGCCTTATCTTATCTATCTCCATTTTTTAATGCCGTGCTCATCATCATGGCATCTAAGTGCCTTGAAAGTTTTCCATTGCTTCAGAGGAAAGATACATTTATGGGTGTGTTAGTGGAAAACTTTCCCTGGTTCTGGTTATTTGGTTGATCTGTGTGAACAAGGGTGATAAAGGTTAAAGTGAAATAGCACTGAAAAAGTGACCTTCCAGTGGAACAATGTTTTACTTGACAAACTTGATCCTTGTTGATATTTCCTCCGAAATATGTTGTGTGGCTTTTACTTCTGGTTATGTTTAGGGATTAGCTGGATTCTGCAATGCTTCTGGCACTGGCGGTCGAGTTAGCAAGCGAGCACTGACATAAGCCCCTGCTTTGCTCTGGTTCATACTCTCACAGTATCAATCTGGACTCTTCAGTGACTGCGGGTCTGGCTTAAAGCATTTGAGGCATTTTGGTTGCTGAGTAGATGGCACATTCATTGGAAATAGTTTGGCTTCTGCATTCAAGTTTCAGTTTGCAGTACGCATTGTAAGAAAACCTGATGCAAAGGCTGGTGCATGTTAAATAAAGCAATTTAAACTGGGAATTGCCAAGATGGCAAAAAGCCCACAAGGGATTTCTTCTTCATTAATCACGTTTCTGAGCAAGACCATAGTTTACATCTCACAAATGTTTTGGCAGGTCAGTTGTACCCAACTACTGTCTCTTTTTCAATCTGTACCAAAAAGCGTGAGAATTTAATATAAGTATTGATAGATATGTGTGTATATAGGCACGTGTTTCTGCATGTGTGAGTACTGCCAGCAAACTTCACAGAGCGGATTGGTGTCACTAGCTGTTTTACTGTCCTCAGCTGCCTCCTGTTCCTTGGTCCCCAGAAGTCTTGGTCTGGATGTAGCCACCTGGCCAATGCTGGAGACCAAAGGATCACTTCCCAAGCATTGCTTCTGTCCTTATGACACCTCTTGGCTTTTAGGTTCCTTGTAGGGCTCCTGGGATATCAGATCTTGTCCATGTACTGGCTGTAGTTGCTACTCTGCCTTTCCTAGGGATTTGTGCTGTTGAGTCATGCCGTGCGTATTTGCTGCCCAGCTCAGCGGTGGGCAGCAGGCTGTGAGCACTTTGATCCTCTCCTCAAGTCACAGCTGATCCACTGAGATCCATATGTGCTCTGACAGCTGTACATGTTTTCACCCCTTGACCCAGAGCAGTGTTTGCAAAGTTATGAGGCCAAAAGCAAGCTTTTATTATTTTATTGTTTGCAGCCTTCTACGCTCAAGCCTATTTTCATGTCACTGATGTTATTTCCCAAGCTTCTCTATCAGCTAGGGAGGGTAATGCTTGCACTCTTTGCTTTGGTGATAATTTGGACGGAGGGAGGCAGGCCAGGCAGGTAGATATTTCAGAGACGCTTTACTATTCTGTCCTGCTGGCATAGAGATTTCAAAGCAAACAGTAGTAGTAAATGCAGATTCCCAAGTCAAAAGGAGTTGCCGTATGGCAGTTAGTTCTTCCATCTTGCTAAATCTTGGGGAGAGGATGACAGATGTGTCTTAGTGCCAATGAAAACGTTGTTTTAACTCACTTAACACCTTAGTTAGCCATATTGCAGATTTTCTTTTCTGCATTCTAGCAAAATGGCAACTTGCAAACAATTCCAATGTTTCATCTGCAAATCTCTGTGTTGTCAAAAATCAACTTATTCTGCTGATATGCTCAGAAAGAAAAAAAATCACAACATAACACAGAAGAGGGAGAGAGCTTAATTTGGCTTGCAGACTCTGCTTCATCCCACTCAGAGGTAGTCAGTGTAAAGCAAATAAACTGCAGCTATGTGGTTTCTGCTGTAGGAGCTGGTGTGCTGCCTTTGATCTTGGAGAATGTATGAACCTTCTGGATCTGACTTAGCAAGGTTCTCCTTCATGCGCCTAATCAAAAGCATGCAAGTCATCTTGTTGAAGTCAGTAAGATTATCCATATGCCTAAATTTAAGCACATGCTTAAGCGTCCTGCTGAACTGTTAAGGAAGGGAGATTTCCATCTCTCTCAGACAACATTGCTTAGACTTTCACTGAGCTGTGCTACAGCAACAGCAGAAGTTGAGAGGAAACAGAGGAGAAGGGAGATGTATAATCCAGGTCCTCCTTCAGCTGCCAGTTTTCTTGCTACTGAAGGCACAGTCACTAAAGACTGTGTGATTGGCTTTGCTGCGTGCTGAAAGATTGCTTCCTCCAAGCCTGTGCTCTCATTTCCTGCCTTGCAATTAGCTCTTCCACATGGTTACCCCAATGTGCACAGCATGCAGTCATATGATGAGCTTATGCCACTGGACATCCTCAGCAGGCAGAATCACAAGGTAGTGCATTAAATCCTGCCCTCCAGATCTGCCAGACTATAATGCAGGCGGCTGGGGGGAGGGGGGGCAGCGGGCAGGGCACTGTGGAGAAATGACCCCTGAGTGCAGCGACTTGGCTGAATTTGGGCAGAAAGGGATTAATTTGGCTGGAGAGGTGAGAGGCACTTCTAATTGCAGTAGTAGCATTTTCAGATGGTGGTTTTGAGAAGCGTGGTGCCTTGCCTGTGCCTGGAGGGCCACAGCAGGCACACCAGCCTGGGGGAAACTGCTCCCCCTTCAAGAGGCCTGCTGTCCCTGTCACCCGTTGTGTGGGGGCTTCTGCAGCAGGTTGTACTGAGGCATCCTTTCCCTCTAATCCTGAGGGGAAAAAAGGAAAGGAGAAGGAACCAGTGCTCAGGAGCAGAGTCCAAGTGCCTTGCACTGGGAAATCCAATTCCCTCATGCTGGTTTGTCCTCTGAAGAAGTGTAGAGATGATGCTGTGTCCTAGCAGGCAGCTCCAGCCTCAGGCAAGGGACCACCACCACCAGGCATCACCCCGCTGCTTGCTGCTCAGCCTCCCCACTGCTGTGGCCAGCCCTGGGCGTAGAGGGCAGCTGCAATTCCCCCTGACTCATGGAAGTCACTGGGTGGCACTGAGCTTTATTTGTCTCTCCGTTGTGTCTCAAGGGCTAGGTTTTCAAGTAGTGCAAATTGACACCCTTCTGCTGACTCCCATGTATGGCACTTGAGAAGCCGAAGAGAAGTTATAGGATAAATAATGGTGGGGGAGGAATATGCTGTGATTTTGTCAAATCTGGCTTGGACTGGGTGCCACAGCTTTCTCTGCATGGAGGGACACTGGATTGAAATGTGTAGAGTTTGACTCCAGGTTTCACAAAGCAAAATCGCCCCTTTCTTTGAGTACCTGTGGTTGCCAATTAAAATCTTCACTTGAGGTGACAGGTGTAATTTCATTGAATCTCTTCCTTCAGATCCCAAGGATACTTTTGTGCTATTTTCTGGTTTATAAGGTTTTATTTTAAAGCCTGTTTTTTCAAACTGGTGTTTGGTATCTTATTGCTTTCATGCCAAAACAACTGGAAGCAAGGTGACCTGAACTCTTTTCCAGAGCCATTGTAACAGGAGAGCTGATAAACATGAACAAGGTCAATTCCAAACTTTCAAATGATGTCAGGTCAGCCTCCTGATGAGAAAAATGAAGAGGTGAGACAGGAGAGAGAATCTACTTGAAGGCACCAGCCTGGATATGGTAAAGCGTCTTATAGTGTTATTTAAAATGTTTCCAGTATGCTTTACAAAATATTGCTTGAGGGTTAGGTACTTTTGGAAGGATGGATGTTATCTGCAAGAATTTTTCCATGGCAGGAGACTTGCACTGCAACAGGGAGCTGTTCTGGCTGTTCGAAGGAACCCATGGTCCTTCCAGGTTGTGATTACTTGAGAGTCACCCATGACCAAAACTGATACCTCCTATCAACAGAAAACACCTTATTTTAGCTCTGTCTATTGTTGAGAGAGTGGGCAATGAACTGTGTCCCTCTGCCTCACGCCACGTGTTGCAGTCTCACCAGGGGCTGCACAAAGCATCTGCCGAACAGTGAACCACCAGCTTGCAGAAGCACCACACCGTCCTGCAAGCCCTGGTGGAGCGAGGATGGCTGTTGGAGCTGGGGCTTGCAGCTCCCCTGGCTGGGAATGGCTTTGCGAGCTTCACAGCCGCTAGGGCAGGGGGCTGAGTGGGTATCCCACAGGGGTGTTGGTGGGCAAGTGTCAACATGGGTCAGACCCGCTTATTCCTCTGACTTCCAAATGAGGCGATCCTTGTCTTTTCCTGACCATGACATGTACCCTTGGGTATCTAACGGGTCATTTTAAGTCCCAGGAGTGAGCCTTAGAGGCACATCATGTTTACAATATGAGTATGACTCCTTGCCAGCAAGTAGCAGCACTCTTTCTCTTGCCTTGCCTTTCCCCAGTCACAAGAGCTACAGCCAGGGTGCAAGAACAACTCCTTCCCTGACTGCGTTTCTAGCCCTGGTCACCTAGTTCTATGCATTTCTCACATGTTCAAGCATGACACTTCTCTGCCGACAACCCCCAAAGAGAAAACAACCCCCCCCTCAGTTGCTGCTCTTCTTGTGTCGTCTGTGCAGGGTATTTGTTTGCAGAGAGCTTGCTTTAACACTCCGTACTGCCTTAGACTAAGCAGACTAATAGACTCTTTCAACACCTCTGTAGCACTGCCTGCTGTGGTAATCATTCAGCAGTCATGGCTCTCTGCAAACAGCAGCACTGAACTCGCCTTTCAATTACCAGTTTATTATTCTAAGACGTCTGGGGAGCGGAGTGGTGATAGCCATATGCCAATATGACTGTGGACTGCTTGTGAAGTTCCTTGTGGGACACCAAGAGTGAAGCCAGGGGTCTGAGCAGTTCTCTTAGGCTGATGACTGACAGCATCTGACATAGGCTTAAAATAACCCACCCCAGAAAAGAAAACACATCTGCCTCCGAACGAAGAATGCCTAAATCATGAAAATGTGAAAAGCTCAGAGGTTGGTGCTTGCATTTGGGAGTCAAGGTCAAGGTGTGTTGACCTGCCAGGAAACCCTGCATTTGATGGTGGTGGTTCATCATGCTCACAGACAAGTCCTTCCAGTACTGAAGAACTTGATTGCTTTATAGTTTTGTGAAGCCACCATTAAACAACCCATTTTTTCCTGAAATTCAGAACTGAAGCGAGAACTGATCCTCGCTTTGGGCTGATGAAAGCTGAGTCTTTCCTGGTGCTGACACAACAGGGTCTGGCTAGAGAGGGTCTCACGTGGTAGCACTTGTTCTGTGCTGGTTCCTGCAGTGATCCTTGGAGGGAAACTGGGACATGGAGTGAAATAACAAGAACCAATCATCATGAAAACACATCTGCTGGGTTTGGAGTGTGTATGCTTTGTAAAGTGTGACTGCTATTACAGGCTATTAAAGAAAGCTCAAAGTCTTCTACAGCACTGGAAAAAATGAGGTCCCTTAAAATATTCAGTTATACCAAGAAAAAATAAAGACAATGTAGATTTCTCTGTGGCTCCAGAAATTTGAGGAAGTCTCCCAAAACTTTGTTCACTCCTTTGAAAATGTTCATGCAAAACAATGTGTTGTCTTATGGACTGGATTGTCAAACAAGAATAGCTTCTATTTTTTTTCCATTTGCTAAGTAACTTCCTCAGCTATGCTTTATTTTTTTCCTTTTGCCTCTACTCCCTGATCTCTCTCTCTTTTACCTTCAATCCAGTATATTCCAAATGCATACTGAGGGTGTCCATGCTAGTTTAGCAAGTGGAAGAATGTGTTGGAAATTGTCTTCTGAGATGGTATAATCCAAAGCAAGACATCACTTCTGTTGGCCAAGATGCAGAATCATTCCTCCTCTTAGCAGGAAGGCATCCAAGAGAAAAGGAAGTTAAATCAGATGAATGTGTGCATTTTAAGATCTCTGAAACTCTGCTTATGCTATTATGCCTCATTCCTTGTTATTGCTGACTTGCGAAAAGGATAGATCTACCAACAGTAAAACCCTGCTGGTAGCTTGCTCACTCCAAATTTCTCTTGTGCAGTGTAGGTATTAGAAGTAACTCTCTCCAGGGACAGCTTGGTGTCCGAAACTTACTTTGTGTGATGGGGGTTTGTGCCAGTTCCTGTGTGTAACAAGCCAGTTGGTAAAGCATGTATGTGATAAGTGTCAGAAACTGGGGTTCTAGGCTTGGGATAGTTGGAAAAAAGAGGAGTAGGAGTTGTGGAATCTGACTGGGGAAATGCCTTTTCATCCCTTCGTTTTCCAAAAATGTCTGATGCCAAGATTTTAGTTTGGGAGCAGAGCTGTCTTGGTACAGGAGCAAGTGCAGTGCTGCATAGGGTGGAGGTGGAAGACGGAGCAGTGGCAGGCGAAGAGGGCAGGTGAGGAATGACTGCTCTGACAGGGGATTAAGCATAATGAAGGATCTGCTGATTTAGAGGGACCCGGGGGGGGGGGGTGGGGATGAAGAAAAGGGGGTAAAAGAAAGGCCTATGGAAAGGAGAGAAGTTTAATTTGTGTTGTCTGAGAGAGAGAAAAAAGAAAATGAGAGCACCAGCGCACATAAAGAAGAGTGGTGCCACTGTGGCTCTGTTGAGTGCTGGTAGGTGGGGTAAGTTCACGTCTCCCAGGAATGTGGGATCAGTAGGACTGTCTGACGTGAGTTTTGGTCATGTGCTTCTAGGTATAAACCAAGCACCACGATGACAATGAGCTGATTCCCCACCTAAACTAAAGTATTGCTGCATTTGGAGGTTTTAGCCGCCTGGCTCTCTGAAAATACAGATCTGTACCTCAGATCTCCCTGAATACACATTTTAGATGTTTCTACAGCGAAAAAGCCCAAGGATGTTATTAGGGAGGGAAAAAAAAAGTATGTTGTGTGTGTATATATATATTAGGGGGAAAAAACCTCAGGTCTTGATTCATGCTTACTTTAAAAAAGCTATTGACAAATACGATTTTTGTTAAGCATGCCTTTCTTGTTCTGTTTTGGCAGAATTTTGCTTTGTGACTGGGTTTGCAGAGGTCAGGCAGATGATGTGACTGAGCAGCATTTTCTACCTCAAAACCTAGAATAGATATTCTGTCCAGAATTAATATTTTGTTTGGCAAATCTTGGGGAGGTGGAGGGGGGAATCTTCGTTGCTACAAAGTGAGGGTGCATTAATGGGTATATGAATATATCATAGAATGGTCGGGGTTGGAAGTGCCCTCTGGAGATCATCCAGTCGAACCCCCCTGCTAAAACAGATGCCCCCAGAGCAGGGTGCACAGGAATGCATCCAGGCAGGTTTTGACTATCTCCAGAGAAGGAGACTCCACAGCCTCCCTGGGCAGCCTGTGCCAGTGCTCTGTCACCCTCACAGTAAAGAAGTTCCTCCTCATGTTCAGGTGGAACTGCCTGTCTTCCAGGTTGTGCCCGTTGCCCCTTGTCCTGTCACTGGGCAGCACTGAAAAAGTCCAGCCATCCTCTTGACACCAGCCCTTTATATAGTTGTAAGCATTGATCAGATCCCCCTCTCCATCTTCTCTTCTCCAGGCTAAACAGACCCAGGTCTCTCAGCCTTCCCTTGTAAGAGAGATGCTCTTTTATTTTCATTAAATCTATCTGCTTACATGCACACATCCATCCATTTGGGTGGTCTCACTAATATGTAAAAGAGGATACATACAAAAACATATATAGAAGCAACCTTAATGCACAAACACACTTCCATTGACCTCAGTAAGAGAGATTAATCTGCTCTGTACTGAACAAACCATTTTGTTTGGAACCGTAGTGGTAGAAATACTTTCTGCTCTGCAAGCAGAGATGCAAATCGGCAAGGGCTCGATTGGCTTGGCACGTTTCACAGAGCCTAATGTGAATGGCTTTTGAACTGCGAATGTCACAAAAGTGCACTGGCTGCATTTGTTCAGCAGTGCCACCTAATCGCATGGTGCACATTAAGTAATGTGTTTTCCTTTTAGGGCTCTGGCAGGGAATCCATGCTTTGTGCAATCCACATCTGATTCCTGATGTCGTTATTTTACGTGGAAACGGGGTTGGAGTCCCAGGTTACTCCTGGCATGGCAATGAAGTCAAGCACTTGCACAAAGGCAGAGGACTGGGCCGTATTCAGAAGGTACAGAGTGTAATCCATGATGTTATCCCCCTCATTTGTATTTCACTGCAGTTTGAATGGCTGCAAAAGCAACAGATTTCCGTCATATATTAGAGAAGTACCTCTGGAGTATTATAGTCCATCTCTATCACAGAATATTTTAACTGCCTTTTCACCTTGTGTTATTTGGGAGGCTGCAGATTGCATCCCTGAAGCAAGATGTGAGCATCCAGCCTCCACCTGCTCTCTCTTCTCCCTGCTTGGGCACTCCTGTTTGTGCAAGGAGCAGCGAGCACAGTGTGTCTGCACACAGACTCCCTCTTTGGTGGAATTACACCCTGGGATGAATTTGGCTCGTTGCACATGCTTGGAAGGACCCAAAGGGTAGCTCCTATTGCATCTCATGGCTACCACCTTTGGCCAATATTAGCAGTGATTCTTGCACGGTCAGCAAATTCTTCAGGAGGAAAGAATCTGCCCTTAGTCCACATGCATATTACAAAGGATGTTTTCGGCAGTGTGCAGCTGTAATCAGTGGAGCTCAGCTTGGCAATTTTAATCCCCTGCTGTCTAGTTTGGGCTGCTTGTTATGCAGCCAGCATTCACTCAACGTAATGGTTGCTACCTGCCAATGTGCTTTGAGGGATATTGTTAGCATTAAATTTGCCATTTACATTTTCATGTTTGACATAATTGAGGAATGAATGCTCTTATGAAAATTAAACTTGTGGTCCTCCTGGACTACTGTAACCCTGTTAAAATGTAATGCGATTCTTGATGCGTCTTCTTTAGGTTTTTATTAAATAGAATATCCGTATGACTAATTCCCCTGGCCTAAATGTAGGCTGGGAAGGAGCATTATTGATAGGGCTGAGCACAAATGGCCCTCTATACTCAGCCTCTAATGGCCTAATAATGCATTATACTTGAATCAGAAATACTTTGAGTTGTAGTGCTTATTGCCATTATTGAAAACACCTGGATGCTCCATTCATCAAGGTTACATCAAAATGGGCCCATTTGTTTATTAGTCTGTCAGTAAACATCTTTATTTAGTTTCATGTTCCTCTGCTCTCAGTAACATCGGAGAGGACAAGACCATGTAGTGTATCTTTCTGTGGTTTGCCGTTATTAGTTTTCCCTGAAAAAGAAAGATAATGAAAAGTTTAGATGGCTTCATAAAGAAAACATTTTTCTTGGGCATTGCTCTTTTTTTCCTTTCCCTTTTAGAAGAGGAGGTTAAAGAAAAAATACTGAGTTTGTAGTCAGGATGACTAAATTGCAGAAATGAGCAGATTTTCCAGACTGAGATTTTAAAACATATTTTGTGGCAGGCAGCCTCTGGAGTATTTTTCTCCCACTGCTGCACCTCTTCTCTGCCCAGTGGGGTTTGCTACACAGGGGATGAGGATGCTAAGGGACAGGTACAGCTGCTGGAAGTTGCCGGCTTTCACAGCCAAGCATCTCGCACAAGGAAACCTGTGCCCAGGCAGGCATATTATAGGATTGAAGCCACAACGTGGCTACTTCATCGTCAGCATGTCACTAAATTGCTTTTGCCCCTCTTCCTTCCCCCACTGGCAAAAGGATGAATAATTTGTGTTTGCTAAGTGCTTTCAGGCTGGCTATGGTTGAGGAAGGCGGTCCCAGTTTCCAGCTAAAGAGGAAAGACTTATTGAAATATTTTGGCCCTGCAAAACCCCATCTCTCTCTCAGGCTAGCTGAAACATTTTTTTGTAAGCAAATGTTAGCTGTGACTATTTATTCAGGCTTTCTTCTGAAAGGGAAAACTTTAAATACGACATTTTTGATTGTCATTTGAAAGATCAACATTTAAGAGTCAAATGTTCCTTTTTTTTTTTTTTACAATGTTTTGTTGTGACATTTCCCAATCAAAATTCTTCAGAATCTGCAATTCTGTGGAGATCATAGCTGGAAATGCAGAGCAGACGGCTCCGGGACCATTTTGGAGGTGAACCGAGCTTCAGCTGAACCAAAACTTTCCTTCGTTCAGGCTGGACAAGAAAGCATTATCCTTGAGAGTACTGCATTACCCAGTGTGTGATGCCAGCAATGAAGCTGTTGTACCTTTGCTTTAAAGACAGGCACTCTCATGCATTTTATTGTTATTTATGTTGACAAGTTTAGTTGCACCACCTCAGCCGTGCTCCCTGTTGCTAAGCAATCTGTCCCTTATGCTAGATCTCAAGAAACCTGGTCTGTTCCAAGATCTATGGTTGTGCTACAGCTCATACAACACTGCTGCAGCATCAGTGGTCAGATCCACAAGGCAAGACTTCTGGGGGCATGGGAATGGAGAAGTTACTTTGTGTGTGAGTCAGTAGGTGAGATGAAAAACTAGAAGGCAGAGCTCCTGCAGGTTTATCTGAGTCCATTTTCCAAGTAACTTGAAGAATATGGGTGATCTGAATGGGGGGTCACACAAGGGATTGGTTAGAGGATAATTGGGTTTTAATTTCTGAATTTGTTACCCTTGCCATCCTAGACAGCCAGCAAGGAAAAGAGTAAATATTTCTGTGGTCTACTTGCAGAAGACTTGCTGCTGATACAGCTTGGCATGTGAGTGCATTAGTTCCAGACCATATGCCTGCTGCTGGTAGTAATGGATTGCTATAGTTGGTGTTTGAGGTATTCAGAAATACCAGGGCAGGCCAGTGGCTTTATTTGATGCTTAAACACCATCAAGTTTGTGCTGGCAAGAACAACTTTCCTGTCCTCCTCACCTAGGGTCTCTTCAGACCCGTGAAGGGAGCAGTGCTAAATCTGAACCTCAGCTTCAGTCTGTTGCTTGTGGTGCATTTGCCAGTGCACCACCCTTCAGTGAGAGACCAAGAACCAGCCTTGCAGGGGGAGGATAGCTGCAGTTAAATGGGATTTGCACTGAAATATGGCATGTTACAGACCTCTGATGGCTTGGGACGTGGCTGTCTGAAGTAGGATGCTGTCAGTTAGTAAAACTATTTGGCAATTTTGAAATATCTCTTTGAAGCTCTTCCTTCCTGAAAAAAAAATAGTAAGAGCATTTTTCCCTCTCACCACGGAAATATTGGTGAGTTCATGGCAACAAATAAGAGGAATGCTGAGCGGGGAGAGACCAGTGCTGAGTTTCATATAGGGTTTGGATTTAGATGTGAGCTAAGGCATTGGCCCACACTTCAGGCAATAAAAGAAACGTGGTGTTTGCATACTCAATGAAGTGGAGGTCTGGAGCTCTGTAACCCAAATTAGGTCATACAGTTATGGGGCAATTTCAGTCTGAGGTGGGGAACACTTGCAATCTGGATGGTGTTAGCTGGTGTTAACAATAGGAATAGGAACTCACTCTTATGTTGTCTTGAACTTACTAGAGAGAGCTCCTGGAGGACTGATGTAGATGTAATTCCTCGCTGCAGATTCCTTCTACTTCATGTCCATCCAACTTGAATTCTGGCAAGATGTGTTTTCTGGAGATTCTTACTCTTTTGTTGCAGTATGCTTTATTTTTCCATAAGTGTAGGGGGATACAGCACAGAATAGGCTGTGCAGCAAGACAACTTATACATTATGGAATAATTTGGACAATCTACAACTGATCCTAGTGTGTTTGGGCTATTGTTTTATTTTGCAATACGTATAGTTTTGTTCAAAGCAGGGGAAAAGAATCAGAAATTGTAACACTATAATCCTTAAAATTTATTGAAAGGAAAGAAAAACCTTTCTCTGAACCCTAGCAAAAAAAATTGTATTAGTATTGGCTTCCTTAGTCCTCACATCTATTGAGCTTCTTCGATTATTAAGAGAAGCATTGAATACTTGCAAACTAATCCATCTCTAAGTCAATCTTCTTGTACAGCCATTCAGGATCAGTGAGCATAAGTTCATGATGTTGGAAGAGAGAATGATATGGCAAGATATGAGGCAAATGGTGTCACAGAGCAGTAAACACATCTGAAACACCTGCTATCAATTACTGCTATTTCTAGTGATCAGTTTGATGGGAAGGATTTGGAGACAGGAGCAAAGGAGATTAGAGATCTTCAACCACAAGTGGGAGAACATAGCTCAGAGTAAATTAGCATTCATACTTGGAGAGAGAGGGGTTGGATGTTAATATGAAACTGGCACAGAGATCTTGGATTTAGAGCCAGCCTTGCAAATATTGTATGAGCACGTGAGCCAGAATTTCCACGTCCTGCTGCAGGTTTGACTTACAGTAAGGCTCTGCTTAGTCACAGAGGTAAGAAACAGACTCGAATGCCTCCGCATGCAGACTCCTGCCAGCTTCTCTTCTAATTTGAAGGTACTTAAAATCTGCAAAAGCCTCAGGTTTTACTCCAGAAGTTCACAAATATGTGAAAATTTCTGGATATGTGGAAATGCACATCAGTCTGAGAGGTAGAAACAACCTGAACCTGAACAGACCATGTGAACTAAGTATTTTACCCTCATATGCACATATAAACTGGCCAGGCTGCTTATGCTTAACTGTTCTTTCAAGATGTAAACATTGGAGAATCTGATCTCTTGCTTGTTTGTATTCAAGCTAGTAGTGAAAACATTTATGCAGAAAACAGGAGATTGGAGCTTCCTGGCTCAGGGTTGCAGGGAGGTTTGCTTTCCAGCTGGATTCCCAGCCTGATGCTGCCTCCTGCAAATCAGTACCCGTGTGTTGGGTGTGATGCCGCCTTCTAGCCTTGCTGGCTGATCTGACTGGTGATAAAGCTCCAGCCTACTGGCACGTCTCCCAGGTAGTGGGACCTTGAGCCTCACTGGTGTTTTCTGCCAGATTCAGACCCATGTGTCAGGAGAAGGTCAGAACACGCAGCTTATAGGGTTTCCAGGGTCAGTTGTCCACTGCTTTTGGTTTGTGTAAGACCACACACCACCCACTGAACTGGAGGGAAAGCAGAACTATGACGTGGTGGTCAGAGACTTAATCCTGGTCTGTGCTGACTACTGAGGACCGAGGTTAAACAAGCGCTGGATGAAAACCAGACACTTCACTACCACCTCCCCACTTGCTGTGCTCTGCAAGGAAGCAGTGGTCTGGGCTGTTCGTTCCCAAGGCCTCATCTGGGAGGCATGGGCTGCAAGTGAAAACTTGCAAGACATCCTTGTGTCTTGCTGTAGTTGAGGATGGATGTGGGGGAAGCCAAATCTCCCTTCCCCCAGGGGTTTTGGTCAGAAGAATAAGTTACTTGATGCTTTAAGCCCAAGAGAAATGCAAGGCAAGAAGGCGGCTTAAATCTCAGTCATGGAGGGAAGAGCTGATGGATGTTTTACCTGTCATTTGTGACGGGCTCCAAACCCACCTTTGATCAATGACCTCAGCCCGAGCAGTGTGAGATAACTAGGGAGTGAGTCTCCGGAGAGGTGAAGGTGGGTCTCAGATGCGCATTTTTGGTACCCAGGTTCTGCTAAGCCCTCAGCAGTCTTCTGGCGTGAGCTATCCAGCTTCTCAGGGAGCCCCAGGTGTTGGATGGTGGCCTTTTCCTGCCGGCTGCTGACGTTTCCCCGCCGCCAGCACTAGGTGGTGCTAACACACAGGCGGAGGCTCCGTGCCCTGGCCCCAGCGCTGCCCGGCGCCTCCCCGCAGCCGGCCCCGGGGCCCGCCGGCCCGGCGCTCCGGCCGCCGCCGCCGCCGCTGCTGCCCGGGAGCGGTGCTGGGGGAGGCAGCAGCTGCGGGGTTCTGCTGGGGGGGGGAAAAAACAAGACGACTGTGGCACTACTCGATCAGAACAAACTTGAGTAAATGAGAGTTTTAAAAATTGCTTTTCCTTCACTTATCTCGGGCTAGAAGGCATCTGGTTTGGCACAGGCAATTGCAGTGAATACAATTAAAATTGATTGAGTGCAAATGTTTTAATTGTATAATGTTTTTTCATTGATAATCTCAATAAACTAATTTAATTAGGGATAATGGGAACATGTTTGGGGACATTTAGGACCCATTCAGCCATAATGGGTTCAAAATGTCTGAACAGAACCAAATTGCATGGGTTCATTGGCTATGCTTCCCATTAGGTAAAACCTTAAAGGTGCTTCAATTGCAGTTTTCCCCGTTCTACCAGAGCTGGCAAAGCCAGGCTGCCGGCGGAGGACCAGAGGCAGGAGCTCAAAGGCTTCCCCATTCACCTTGCCATTGTGGTACTGGGGGTGCTGCAGGAGAACCTGGTCTGGGTGAGACTGAGACAGCTGCGGAGTGCAGCTGTTTGAGGCCTGGCTGTTTGGAAAGCTCTTGGCCAGAGGCATGGCTCACAGGGAACCCTGTGGCTGTTGGGATCTGGAGGCTGCTTTTATTTGAAATAAAGTACCCTTACCCCAAGAGAAAGGTAAAGAGGAAGGTGAGGGTAGCACCTCCCCTGCCTCCTTCCTGAGCATAGGGCATGCCCAGAAGGGGAGAAGAGCTGAGGGTGCATCCCACCCCAGGTCCTGTGCCTCGGGTGGTCATAAGGCATGCTGTGCCCGCTGGTGTGCTTGTGGCACAGTAATGGGTCTCCCCAATTCATGCGGCAAAAGGGATACCCACATGGGCACCTGGTGGCAGTCTCTTCCAGTTTCCTCAAAACTTCAGTGAGATTCTGTTTTGTTCTTCCCCATGCCATTTCGCTTACACCTCCCCATCATCTGTGGACCCAGCAAGTCAAGGGACTTTCTGTCCAATCTCCTCCTGCCCTGGCTGTCCACAGTACAGGGGAGAGTAAGGTGGGGGCTATTCTGGCATCCAGGGGACTCATTTGCATCTCGTCATTTGAACAACTTTTAGTATGAAAAGATTGACACTTCTTCCAGCTTGATATACTTTCCCAGCTTCCAACTATTTTCAGCTCACATTTTTGAGGGGACCTGGGTTTTTTTGAGTTGGTTGATGTTTCTCTGTATTTACTAATCTACGCTAGACTTTTTTTTCACTATGCATGAGGATTAAACCTTATCTTCTTATTAATTTCCAGGATAAGCTCAGTCCATAGTTCAAGGTGAGAAATCTACCATGGGTGCAATTCTCTGCAAGAAAAACTGAGGCTGGGAAAAGAAATTGAAGACATTAAAATATTGAGTCCCCTTGTGAAGGATTTTCTATAATCTTATTGGAAATAATATTTTGGATCCTAGTAATAAAATTGCAGGAAACATCTTTCTCAGGGGACAACTCATTTTGCAGCCTTTGGTTTCCTTTGGCAACCCCTTTCCAGCCCCACACCAGCTGCAGCCCTGGGCTTCACGTCAGCCAAACCCAAAATCCTGTGCTGATTCACAAGCCAGGACTCTAATCAGCTGAGACAAAGGAGACTACCAGGATGGGCCCTTAATTACTGTTTTGAGATACTTTTGCAGGCACTCCAGCAGAGTTGCTGCTAGTTTACTCGTGAGGAACCCTAATCCTAACCCTCAACTGTTCATAGGCGAGGGACTGTGCTTCATTCCCTTTATCTCAAGTCCTCTCCTTGTCTCAGATGAGGATCCTAAGCTCAGCCCTTCCTTTCTTTTGTGCATCCCATTCCCTCCCTGCTTAGACTGCAGCCACAGGTTTTATCATTCCTTCCACATTCACCCAACCCAATGTTGGTTTATTTAGCAGTGTTCTATTAAAACCCCTCCAAATATAGTGGGGCCTTTTTCTCCTAGGTGAGAGTAATGAAAGAGCAATGATTACCCTGTTTGGAGTGATCTTGCTAAGCAGTGCCTTGCTAAGCAGTGTCTTGTTGAAGACCCTGCTTTTTCTAAAGCACATAGTTTGTTCACATGTACTGCTTTTTATCTAACAGCTAAGCTAAAATTTGGTTACACTAGGGAGGAAGTGAGTTAGCCAGCCAGTAAATATGGCAAGAATAAGCCAAGCTCTCCCATATAAGGAGCAAAATGTCCAGTAGAGCTTTTGCGGTGGCCTGAAGCATTCAGGAGACGTGTGTGACCCAGTGTCAGTCAGCAGCAGGTGGCTTCCAGCAGTGGCGATTCAGCAAGTCTGCTTTCTGGTTTCATCCCCTTCAGGTCAGCCATAAATCTTGGTGACCTGTGAGGAGAAAACTAGAGAGAAGTGCACCACATTAGCAGCTGAGGACAGAAAATCAATATAAAGTCCTAGTATATTGGCAATCGAGTAACTGGCTAGAAATACAATTTTTTTATTCCTTGGTGCTCTCTGGAAATGTTGAGGTTACAATAAACTCTGAGAGCAGACCATGAAAATAACAGGGGAGAAGCGCTCCAGCCTGAAGCCTCAGCAGACAAAAGTGGTGCCATGACTTGAATGCATCTAGTCATGTGATTTGATCTGAATATGATTTACATATCTGACCAATAAATGGCATGACTTTCTGTATAAATTAAAACAATATTCACTGGAGATGAACACATAAAACTTGAGTTGCTTTAGGGAACTCCTCAAACTTGTATGTTTTCCTCAGAGAACAATGTGATTAATTCTATGTAATCTAGTGTTTAAGAATCATATGCGTTCATAGATCATGAAAGTCTGTGATTTGTACTTGCCCTGGAATTGTTTTTCTCTTGTACCTGTGCAAAAACCTTAAGTATTTGAACAAAAATGGGACTTGTGCTAGATCTCTCCTAAGGCATCTTAGGCGTACACGATTGATCTCTACTCATCACACTGAACAAAATTTCAGGAAATTTCTCTGATCAGGAAGAGAGACCAGTCAAAACAGATCAAGAATAAATGCTTGTATAGGTAGGCAGTAGTGTTATTTCCTTTGCTTTTAGGAATTACTATAACTTAGTCACAGAAGTGATATTTAGGGCTCTCATGAAGACCTGTTTAACACCAATATGAGACCAATTCTGCCATTTTGCCTGAAGTGTGAGTTTTTGATTCAAGATGCCAGGGGAACACAAAGAAAGACCTAAATGAAAGATTTTTCCCATAAACCTGCTATCAAAGTAACATGAATTAACCCTGAAACTAAACAAGAAAATCCTTTTCTGGCTGGTAGGTGCTACTTGAGTGTGAAATAATCAAGTGCTGGATTACTGCATCTTGCCCTACTTGGAAGTGGGACAGGGCGATGGGGATAGTGCATCCCCCATCCCAAAGTCCGCCTGAGCTGTAGAACTAAAAATGTAAACTGCTATGGCCAGATCCACATACTTTGTCAAAGCTACACTGGTTTATCCCAGCTAAGTTTCTGTCCTTTTAAGTAAGTTTACCTATCAGCATTTTTCCCTGTGGTTCTTGACTTTGCAGATGCCCATTCAGCACAGTGACTGGTGTGGTAAGGAAAGTGCCTAGTAGCCAAGCTTTATATTTCTGGCTTCTTATTGTGCTACGTCGGTTAACATACTTGGAGGAGGGGATTTCAGTTGAAAACTCGTAGAGAAACCCCTTCTCGTGGCTGTTAGGAGTTCTTCTATTCTTTTCTTGCTCCCCCCAGACGGCCAGTGAGGATCTGTTGCAGTCCTGCCCAACTTGCGTCAAACTTGGGGTCATCGTGTATAGAGCCAGCCATGAGCTTAGGCTGCAATGTAGAGGTATCTCTTCGTGGTTGTGCAGTGCAATAAGCAACAATGAAGGTTAGATGTGTATGTTTGACTGAAGAGCTCTTCTGGCATTTTGGAAAACCTGAGACTGAGGCAGAGTGAGCCCTTACGTGGGCCAGTTGTGGAGAAGCAGAAAAAATTGTCTCCTGGTTCCTTCCCTCACCACTGACAACCTTCCCTAAGTGCATTGCAAGCTAATTTTGCCCTCTGCTTTTACACAAAGTAAAGCATGAACGGGGAGAGCATTACGTGGGTTTGCTGAGCTTAGTGGGGGACGAAGGATGGTGGTTTAGGGTGGGAGAGGGGCAACCCTGCAGGCCTCTTCCCCACAGATTTCCTCATCTATTCCTACTCCTCATACTAGAAGAGCCTGGGAGAAAAATTTATATGAGGTAAACATCCATTTTTACCCAGTCTGTGGGCTCCACTATGTTTTCTTGGAGATGAGCTGCTAATAGTTATGGGAGTTTATCCAAGTGCTTTTATCTGGTGCAGATAATCCCTTAGATTACTTCTTCTCTCTCTTCCTGTTACCAGAATGCAAATATCTTTGAGAGAAGCCCTTTTCTCTGCATTTATCCCAAATGTACATGTATGTGCTTATAAAGACAATGTGCCTACCATGTGACTAACTTCCAGTTTTGTTTTCCTTCTTTATTTTCTAATTTAGCTGATTAACCAGTTACTTGTTCTATCTTCCTGTTACCTGAAGGGGTTGCATGTTGTTTTTACAGAAAATCAGAGCCAAGTATCAAGCCTGTTTACTGTGAGTTTGTCCCTGAAGAAATATTTTACAATGAGCGGAAAATTACATGGCATCCTATAAAAAATAGGAACTAAGTTAGATTTATGCTTATCCCTTTAGGAAAAAAGTAACAGTCGAGGGAAGTTGTATGTTTTAATCAAGTTCAGGAAAACTGAGTGAAACAGATGTTAGTATTTAATATTGCTTTCTTGACCTCTTTCACACACTTGTGCCTTTGAAAGCCAACCGACTTTTTTGAGTGGAGATTTCTGGGCATGAAGTACTGTTGGAGTGGTTAAAATAGCTGCTGCTCACTTTTGTCAGAGAACGGCCACAAAAAGGGCATAAACACGTGTAAAAAGCTCAGCGATGATCTCATATGCTAAACTTTAACTACTCAAGTGCCTTTCTTAGCCATGGCTTTCTGTAAGATTTGATTTTGCAGTACATTCCAACAAAATATCTATTCTAGACTATTTTGACACACCTTGCAAAGGGGAAGATCTAATGCTTTAGGTATGCAGCTGGTTGGAAACAATACTTTTGTCAGTGAGTCACTGCTGAGCTGGGAATCTGTATCAAAGGGCTCTGAGGGCACCCTGAGTCTGGTGCTGTTCGGTATTTTTAGTAGTGACTTGGATGATGGAGTAGAAAGAGTGTTCATTGAATTCCCGGGCAACGTGGGGAAGAGAATGTCTGCAGGCATGCTGGAGGAAGAATTGCACAACCTGCCCTGAAGATCAAGCTCTAGACATCTGTCGTTCCTTTCCAGGTCCAACTCCCCTTTTAGAGATACTTGTTTGGCTTCTACCTTCTGCACCTTCCTTGCTTGCACACCTCGTGCCTCTGATGGCATCAACCCCAGGGGAACAGCTCCACAGCTCTGCCTCCACAACTCAATCCCTTTTTAGGGCCTTCCAGAGGTTCTCTTCCCCTAAGTGGCTGATTTTAAGCAAGCAGGGTAGTAGGAATGCAGAAGTGCCATCCTGGCAGAGGAGATCCCCCCCACCTATTTAGGCTATGAATGACTGGGGCAAGGCAAGGAGATAGGGTTAAAACAGTATTTTTGCTTGTATGAGACAATGTATAAATATGAGTCAGTGCAAAACTTTTCCATAGTCCTAAAATATGTGTCATCAAAGATAGATGGGGTGAATTGCTTAGAAGGACTCTGCAAAGACTTCAGCAGAAGCCTGGACAGCTGCTTGAGACTAGGCGCAGCTCCTAGATAGTTAAAATTAACAGCAACATATCTCATCCTGTATGTATACACAAAAAGAGCAGTCCTTGTCTGGGAGAGCTTACAGACCATGTCTAATTGATTGTCATATTTTTTTCATTTAAATTCATCATTAAAACAGAGGAAAGAGCAGTGACATCCTTTCAAAAAGATTTCAAAATCTCTTTCACTAGTTTTTGTCTTCAGATATAATTGGTCAAGCAGAATGCTGGACCCAAGTTGTCCTGTGCTAGTAAGGCTCCAGACAAATCACGTAATGTGATTCTCCTTTCTAACCCTCCCACGCCATCCAGCTCCCACTGAAGTCAATAGCCATCTCATGAGGGGTCATGGTTTGGTATCTCTGTGTGTGATATCTGAACCAGATGGAAGCTATAAAGTACGAGGCACAATCACTGTTCTTTTTGACACAGAACTTGAGACTATCTAGGCCAAGGGAAATCTCTTCTACCCACGAAAGTCCTAGTTTCCTATATTATGACCTATATCAACAATATTAAAACTCAAAGCTATACTGTTACACTGATGACTTTGTTCCATTGACTGTACTGCTCAGTACATATAAAGTTGCAGGATGCATTTAATGTAATTCAATTAGATTTAATTGAATTAAAACTATTATTAAATTTAGCGAAAGGTAAGCCTATGGAATTTTTTTCTAATAACTCAAAAAGCTCAAGTCTGGATGAGTTTAAAATAACAATCCTACGAGAGAATATGATTGAGTAAGTAAGAACATACAAACATTTAGAAGTCCAGCTAGATATGAAACTGAACTTTATATGTCACATAAATCAGTCATTACAGAAATGAAAATCTATTTGGGAGGGTTCGCTCAACCTAATATTTTGCTCTGCTTTTAAGTATTTAAAGAAAGATTGATTTAGTGACATTTTAATTGGCTTAATCCAGCTAAGCATGGAGGCTTCTGTGTTAACGTAACAAAACATCTTTTATGATCTGGTCATGGGGAAACTCCTAGAGATGTTTCTCTAAGTTGTAGCAGTCCCTGACACTGAAGACCTTATATCTTACCTTTCCTAACATGGCAATTTAAGCAGCTGCTCCACTACAGTTTCTTAAGACTTTGAGATATTCTGGTCTAAACAGTCACTCTTTTCAGACAACTCTTCTTTTCCTTCCTTTCTCTCTAATGTCTTCTCTGTTGAAGACATGTAGTGGGCAGTCAAACAATAGGAAAATGAATTAAGGAGACTGGTGCCCTAAGATCTTTTCCATGGTGGCAGAAAGGCTATTAGGAGTCTTTCCTTGTGCTGTTGGCGAGGCTGCAAATTTTTATCTACCGGTTGTTACAGTCACGAGTATGGAACCGAACATACACTATTAAATAGCAAAAAAGTGCCAGATGTTGCCTTTTGAGTTAATAGAGTACTTCCATTGTACAGCAGGCAGGATGAGTTGTTTTACATCTTCTGTAGCCAAGTATATTAGGTACAGTTTGCTTGCCAGCTTGCATGTCTCTGATACAGCATGGGCATGCCTCAGTAACTGAGAGGCAGGGGGCTGATGGAAAGAACCTAGGTGCGTAAAGGTGGAGTGGGACCACAGCCTCGAACAGAGCCTGTCTCCTAGGTACATCTACAAGGTGTGCACCAGTAAAATTGTCTTCTAGTAATTGGTAGTAACTATTGTGAGCATATAGTGATTGGGAAACTAAAAGTTAGTTCTTGCTTTGGTTGAATGCTCACGGAAGTGGTTTGCTAAAACTATAAAAGAAAAGAGTCTGAGAGACTCCAAACCCAATCCACAAAACTTACAGTACACAGAATATATTTATGTAACCTTCATCATTCTGCTGGTAACACAGGATTTGGCTGGTCCTGCCCTTGGGGTGGTTGCACAGGGTCACACGTTGTCTCATGGATCGGTTTTCTTGCCAAACCAGAATGGTTTCCCCTGTAGATGGCTCTGTTTTCCTACACGTTTTAGGGAGTGCGTAAGCGAGATTGTGCTAGGGCTTTCTTTTCTTCTGCCGGTGTGTGTTATGTTCAGAAAGCAATCGTTGGGATTAGAGGTTCTTTAACATGCTGGTTCTAAAGATAGCCGAGCTGTGAATAGTCAGCCACTTTCCACCAATTTTTTTTTTTTGGTTCTTGATTTGAGACTAAAGTTTCAGACAAAGGCTCAGCCTGAGTGCCTAAGGTTTGCTGTTTGAAATGCCATGGGCTGCAGCACCTGAAATCAAGGTACTGATCAGAAAGGATGAGGGTCTCTCATAGTTTCTGTGTTGTATCTCCCAACCTGCTGTGGGTTTTGCTACTACCTATGGCATCTCCAGTGGTATTAAGTACCTGGGTTCAGGCAACTGGAGTGAACCTGGAGTTTTCAGCTGTCTGCATGTGTCTTACTGTTTAAGAAAAAGAAGAAGAGTTTTCACTCATTTTCTTCTTAGCACCTGCAGCCCAGAAACTGTTGGTGTGGGATGAACTGGCATCATGACTGCTCACCCTTAGCAAAACTTAAATATCTAGTCGGATGTTGCATCCCTCTCTGGCCCAGTAGCTTGGGTGCCCTGGAGTGGCATGGCTACCAGGCCCTGAGAAGGCAGGTCCCTTTTGGGGAGGTTTAAGGAAGAAGACAGAGGGAAATTGCCTTTGTGGGTCAGTTGGACAGCAAATTTATAATGTTTAAGTTATGGCGTTCAAGAATAGAATGTGAACCCTAAAACAAATGTGATGATGGCAGCGAGACCTTTCTGGGGTGCAAACAGACACTGTCTAAATGCAGACAAGGAGCTATAATACCTGAAGATAATCCCTCTTAAGCCGTGCTTGAGTTACATGAGAACACCTTCGTTTTGTGCTGCTGCGTGCTGGTGGTAGAAATTATCCTACGCTAGGACTAGCAACCCACCTGAGCTCACCTAGCATGCCTGCCTGCTAAAAAAGAAACTGTGAACCCAAAGATATTTGGGAGAGATGAGAAAGCTGTGATGACTCTCAGACTCCTGAACTATACACTGCATTTTGACCCTGATGATATACTGAGCTACCCGTTCAATGCTTGCATGAATTTCTATCTGTTCAGCAAATGTAATAACTCAGAGATATCAAAACTGGAGATCATCTCTTCTGGTTTCCATCAACAGCAGGAGCCCGAGCTGGGAGCAGTGGGTGAGCTGCTTGTGCTGAGTGCTGGGACTCCCTGTCACAAGCTGCTGGCTGGGACCGACCTCCATGAAAAGGAAATGAAATCACCAACCTGCAGTCATTGAGAAGAAACTTGGCAGAAAGTGCTACAGGAAGGTCTGGTAAGGTCACCTGAAGCGCACTCTGGGCATCAGCATTGGAGGGGTGCACATGGGATGGATTTGACAACAGTTTCAAAGTAATTGTGAATGCAAAACCAGACCTGAGCTGGGGTACGTCCCAAAGTGTTGACCCAAATACATAATATATTTGAGGCTGAGCTTTGTCTCTCTTGTTTGCAAATATTGCTACCAACAAAGATCATTCCCAGAGGCACTGTTTTCCTGATAAATCTGCACCAGTACAGAAAGGATAGGTAATAGAAGGAACTTAGTTGTCTAAAAAATGCAAGACTTTCTAAAGATTAAATTATTGTAAATGATATGTTACTTTTAAATGAATACCTAGAGAGACCTGAATACCCAAGAACTTTTCAGAAAGGGCAAAGCAAACGATTAGAGGTTGGAGAGTATCCCATAATAGGAGAGATTAAAAAGATTACAGCTATTTAGTTTAGTAAAGAGTCTAATAAGAAATGACATGAAAAGGTATATAAAATAATGTATGGCACAAAGAAGGTCAGTTGGTGGTCCTATTTATCCTGTCTTGTGAAAGAGGCATAGGAGGATACGTGATTAAATTAAAAGGCAATAAATTTAAAACTGGTAAAGAAAATGCCCTTTTACGTCACATATAGTTAATCTGCGGAACTCACTGCCACAATAAATTATGGAGGTAAAGACTTTTAGTTGAATTCAAAAATATATTAGATAGATAAAAAAAGACAGAATTGTCAAAAACATCCAAGTTCTGTTTTCAGAAGTAACTTAGGATCTTATGCAGACAGAAACATGAGCACCATGCTGAACTCTTTAAGTTAAACACTTGCTGGATAATACGTAGACCGTCCTTACAGCAGGGGCTAAACTGCCAAGTCTTGCTCTTGTATTTTTCAATTAAAGAATTAGGGATTTTTGTTAAGCAGAACATCTGAAGCAAAAAAATGTCTCCTTTGGGGGCAGCCATGAAGCTGTGGGGTGAGGTGTGCTGTGCGGGGCACAGGATCCCCTCAGTCAGAGGAAGGATTTGGGCTTAGGTCTGTAATATTTTTACTATGTTCTTGAGTTGCCATCCTGCTTGTTGTAATCCCTAGGCTAACACGGGACTTCTTTATTTCTTGGAGAGTTTCATACTGCTGATGTATATAGGTGTGATCTGGGTATCTCACTCCTTCTCTCCTCTTTGGAGCCCTGAGGGTCAAATATCTAATTTCTGAAACCCAGCTGAGCATAGGCACATGGCAGGCATCAAACTAATTTTGTGGTGCTTTGGCATGGACGCATGAAACCAAGGAACCTGAAAATCAGCCATAGGTGCCATGGGAAGGTAGGTGGGGGTTCACTTGGGAGGGGAGTGTTGTTCTGTGATTTTATATTGCATTTTTGGTATTTATGTTTTAGATATCTTGGTTCTTCACTGAAGCTAGTCATATATCTTACCTATAAGATTTGAGCACTTAAGTAGGCTTTTTAGAAAACGCTACCTTAAATGAGGCTTTCATTGTCATACCCATGCTATTCTAATGGAATTATGAGGCAACTGAGGAAGAGCAGGAAACATGGGAATACTGGAGACGACCTCCTCAGGACTAGTCTTGTTTTCAGTGTCTGCCTTATGCAATGGAGCTTCACTACTGTGGAGCCAAGTGGTTTCAGATCTAAATGGGAAATGTGTTTCCTGATTCAGCCTCCTCTGACTCACTCAGCAGTAAATGTGCAACACAGGAAGGGAGATGTTCACACAAATTAGGTGTTGCAGGGAGGATTGGGAGAGGTGAGATCAGTTTCTGGCTTTTGCAACTGCACAGGATTTCTGATCTCTCCTTTGTTTTTCATTTCTAATTGTTTAAAACATGGATACTCCTTTTGTACTACAGCTTTCTGTCATGGTCATTTAGAGAATTAATACTAGGAAACAAGAACTTTCTATGTGAATATAGTTCTGTAACCACCACTGCAAATAGAAATAAGTGTAATCAAAAAGCGTCTGGGATTTCTATAGCAGCTGAAGGGACTTAGGTACTCATCTTGTTCTTGCTCTTCAAAATTTCACCTAAAACGTTATTGGCATGTGAGTGATTAGCTAGATATTTTTAGTGACTCTATTGTATATTATATTTAGTAATTCTGGACTCAGGATAGGGAAGGTCTTCATGGATCATGAGGTCCAGACTCCTGATATTTCAGGCAGTCACATCATATATTCCTCTTCATTTATCTGGCTGAATTTTAAAACTGGTTACGATTTTTACTCCCCACCCTGTTGTAGGAGTTGAGTTTGTTTCAGAATTTGGCTTTCCTCGTGGCTGGAAACTCTCTTGAAGGATGACATAGAGGACAAATAATAGTGACAATTAATGACAGACAGGATTACTTATGAATACTCATGTGGTATTCTGTGAAAAGGGAAAATCTAGGGGAAATACAACTTGGGATTACATAAGGTGATCCATTTCCATCAGAAGAAGGAAAACCACTAGCCCTGGGCAAAGCATCAGTGCAACCTCATAGGAAATCTGCATACAGCCCTAGACAACCCTGCACACAGAAGGACAGGACAGATAATGTGCCCAGAAAAATGAAAACCCTTTGAGAGTGGAGTGCAAGAGCAGGATTGACTTGGTCTAGCAAAAAGACATCTGTGAAGAGGCTATAATTACGATCAGCATACACAAGGGGAACAAAGAGCAAGGAGGAGAAATTGTTGTTTAGCCTAAAATAAAATGTTGGTATGAGAACAAGTGGCCATAAAAAAAATGTGGCTGGAAATTGGAAGAAGGGATATTGAAGGTGAGGGAACTCTGGCATAGCTTTCCAATGGCTCTTAAGATTGCTCTTGATCAATCTCGGAAAGACCAAATTTGCAACATTTCGACCTAGTGATCTAGTGATTCAAAAGGTCTCTACTGATGTAATTTCTAAAGTAAATGTATATAAATTCCACTGCAACTTTGTACAAAGATGTGTTTTATGTACTAAACCAGCAGAGATACTTCAGCTTCCTCTTTTCTAGCACATACCGTTCTGCTGTAGCTGCAGAGAGGAGCAATTATCTGCCCTCTTACTCTTTGTCCTGCCAACCGAAAATATAAGAAGCACTATTTATAAGTTAGGCTTACTGTGTCCAAACCATCTGTTCTGTGAACCTGGCTAGTTTGAATGGCTATTTCTTGACCACATGAACAGCCCTTATTTAGAGCAAATTTTTTTCTCGTTTTGTTGGTATTAACCTTAATTTCAACTCTTTGAATTTGAGTAAGTTGAGATCAAATTCAGTTTAAAATATAATTAATGTACATGAGTTGATACATTGTGTGCTGGGGCTGGCTGTAACACAAGAAACAATAGCAGCCTAATTCTAGTATGCCTTTGTACTCTGGTTAATAATGGAAATGACAGACCTCTGGCAGTGCTGCTGGGCACTCTAACAACATATATTTCACCAATTATCTCTTTAAGAAAAGAAACTTTCACAGTTAGGAGAGCCTTCTCATCTTACATGAGATTGTCCCTTGATCTGAGATACTTCTGAGTTTGGAAGGCAAAGAGATGTGTTTACGATTTGAATGCAGCCAATGGAAATAATAAATAATTTCAATAAAGTTCTGTCCCTCTCATAGATAAGTGGCTTCTGTGACCCACAGCATGCAGGTGATTCAACCAATGTAGCTGTACCCACTGGTAGAAAGCAACTTAGGGAGGGGTGAGGAAAGATGTGTTTGCCAAGAAGGCTTCCACACTCCAGTGGGACACAATGCTGAGCTCTGTGTCCTTGTGACCAAAATTTGGGAAACATGCATATATCAGGACAACAAACCTGAGGGACTCAAGTCCTGAGACAGAAGCCTCATTCCTGAGATGAAGGAACTAAAACTTTAACTTCTACTTTGCACAGGCTTGGGTTCTGCAAGGACATTTAACGGAAACAGGTGTTTTCCTATACCAAATAAGGAAAAGAGCAATTGAAATGCAAGGAAAATTATGGTAGACACTACTAAACAGTTCAGGACTTCTTTCCAAGAGGAAGACCTCACCATAAACAGCATGCTTTCTATGTCTCTGCAAAGTTCATGCAGAGGGAACCAACCCCCTTTTTTCCACCTCTGGCATCACCACAACCAAATAAATGTATAGGGTATAAAAGCTTCCTCCCTCACTTATTTATTTTGTGCATAGCCTGAATGTACGTATGAGTTTTGGCACAAATGTAGAAAATGACAAGAACAGTAGCTTCCTTACTCTTTCAGTACTCAAAATACTAAATTCTAAAGGAAAAATAGATTTGCTGGAGGTTGAGGTAAGATCTGAACATCATCCTACAGAGTAAGGTAGAGAAATAACTCTGAGAAAGGTTAAAGTCATAAATGAGCAGTGGGAGTTTTACCCCATGGCTGAAGTGTGTTTTGTATCCACTAAAAACACAGCCAACTCCTCAGCTTGATTTCGGTGGGACAAGGGAATGTGATGGCCACAGCAGCAATGGGCTATTTTTGCCATTTGGAAGAGTTGTCATATTGACACCATCCATCCCAGCCTATGACTCTGGCTACTCTTTGGCTTTCCTCTAGGCTGCAGCTGCCAAAACCATCCCCTGTTATTCCCCTGGAAGATCCTTTGTGTCCCTGGTCCTCCTCGCTGTGGGACCTCATGGACATTAGCTCTGGCACAGAGAGGGGACAGCTAACAGGGGTGGTGTCTGGGCTGCAGACTTGGTTTCTGTCATGGCCTGAGAGAAGAGTAACAGCACCAGGTTTGTCCTTGGGACCTGAGTGGGCATCGGGGGTGCCCAGTAGCTGTGCCCAGCGCATGGCCACCAAGGGCAGGGGCAGCCCCCTGGGCCTCCTGGGCACAGGGATTGCCTTGGGGCCAGCACCCCAAAAGCCTTCCTCCGAAGGATGCCAGGGTGGAAGGGAGGTGGGCGGAGCTGCGCACAAGGGGCCCTGTCACCCCCATGTCACAGTGCCACCACCTGGCAACGCAGCAGTCATAGTGCCCCGGGGCAGTATACAAGGGGGCAGCCTCCCACGTCCCACTGCCAGAGCTGCCTGGGGCAGCCCAAAGACATCCGAGAGGCGGTCCTTGAGGAGCTGGTGGAATTATTTGGAGGGTGCTGAGGGAAGAAGACCAGAGGCTGGATGAGGCTGATGGAGGCTCTCTGCTGCAAGGCCAGCTCCCAGCAGGGCCCATCTGATGGAAGGAAATCCTGCATCAGCCTTTGATGAACAGACACAAGCCCATCAGAAGATGAGAAGAACCACCAACCCCTGGTAGTGCCCGAGGCCATCAGACTTTTTCAGCCAGATGACACTGGCAAGACCAAGGGAATGACTTCTTGAGAAGCAGTGCAGAGCTCGCTGCCCTTATCCTCTGTGGAGCCAGGGACAACAGCCGTAAGAAAAGGGATGCAGAGATGTTGCAAGGGGTCCCAGTGCTTTGGAGTACCCGCTGGTGTCCTGCCAGGTGTGGGAAGGATTCTTGTCTGCAGGGTTGATCAGGCTGGAGGCATTTGGCCACTCTCAGAAGCCCCTGAGGTGGCTCCAGGTTGAGGGAGAAGACGGCTTGGGCATCTCCTGGGAGGTGTGAGCAGCCTGCGGGACGAGGAGGAAGGTCTGATCGCCAGCTCTGGGCTCAGGAAGGAATTTTCCCCCAGGGCAGACTGACACTGGCCCTCAGGGTTTTTTTGCCTTCCTCTGCAGCACTGAGCAAGACCACTTGTGAGGGCTCCTCTGTTCCCTTTTGGCTAGGTTGCTGCCTACTGCTCAAACACCATGAAGGTGGCCTCCAGTGCCCTGCACCTGGGGGGAGGAAGGCTTTTTTTTTCCCCAAGGTGGGCTAGCAAGTGTTCCTGGGAAGGTTTTGCCTTTCTCTGCAGCATTCAGCACAGCCCCTTCCAGGGCTTCTTTGGACCATTTTGGCCACCACTTTTCAGCTCTCCCTGCATGTAATACAAGTGTTGATCAGGCATGAGAGTGCTGTGCATGCATCACTGGCCAAGAAGCACAGCAACAGAGAAAGTTTTGGAAGGCAAAAAGTATGCTTGTCGTTGCTGCATGTCAAACTTCGGAAAATACCCCACGGTACCACGCATCTCTTCTTCTTCTTCGTCATCTTCTTTTGTGTGTGGTCCGTCCTGATCCTCACTCTTCACGTTCTCGCTTTTCAGCAAACAGGCACTGCTTGGCCTCTGTTCCTGCTGTTACTTTCTGCAGCTCCATGACTTGCCTTTGCCAGACTGCAAGGGGTGTTTTTTCAAGTGAAACGGAAAAAGGCATCAGCCTGCTCCTGGCTACATGTGCACATTGTGTTAATGCTTGTGAGCATTGGCTCAGAAACAGTCAGAAAACTGAACTAAACTAAACGAAACAAAACCAAACTAAACTAAACTCAAAAAAATCAAATCAAATCTTGTTTCTGCTTGTATTTTTTATGTTATGTGTTGTTGAAAGTGGTTTTGGAGCTCAAAAACTCCTGGCATTTCAGGCAAATAAATAGTCTTACGTTTATTTGACTTATTGTGAGCATATAGAACAGAACAGTTATACTATGTTATTCCTGGAGCTCTGCATGACAAGCTGTGACCTAGGCCTGAGGGCTCCATCTAGGACAGCAGCTCTCTGCAGTGCAGGTCCCAGGCCCATCCAGGAGACAGGGGTAGGTTTGGGCACACCAACAGCATTGCTCAGGCAGGGACTGAAGGCCCCAGGCTGAGCTGAGACACATCCCCTGGGCCCTTGGCAGGACACGGTGGGGGTCCCAAGGGAGGCTGGTGCCAGCCATGGAGGCCTGTGAGCACCCCTAGGACCCTGGCAGAAGCAGACCTGCACTGCTTATATGCTGTCCTTTAGACATTGATGGTTGGCTACTTTGGAGACCGAGTATTGGGCCAGAGGGATGTTTGCTCTGATGGAGCACTGCTGTTATTATGCTCTTCTGTTTTAGCATGTTTTTCCAAGGGAAAGAGCTCAGACATTTCTAAAAATGAGGACAAGGAGGAAAAAAAATGACAGACATTCACAGGGAAATGAGCAGGTATTGCTCACCTACGAAAGATTTGCAGCCGTTTAGTTGAGGAGCACGTCCTGCTTCTGACTCGTGGCTTGATCTTTGAGCCTCACTAGTGTCAGAGATGTGGAGTTTTGCCATCCTGTGGAAACCTAGCTCAACTGGATGAACACAGAAGGCTTTCAAAAACCACACTTCACACTTGCCTTTTGCAAATTTGTTGAGATGGTCAAATTATCTCAAGATGATCCACAGCTCCCATCCCCATCAGAAGGTATGTGGCTCTTTCCCAAAAAGTGACCAAGCTGATGACTAGGCTGGGACACGGTTGCCCATTCAATCCTTTCTGCAGTGCAGGGCTGGAAAGAAATATCATCAGAGATTTCCTCGGCATGTACTGCTAGGGAAAGGAGAAGGTAGGAGGAAGAATAACATAGAATAGTTCAGTTTAGTTCAACTGGAAGGGACATACAGTGATCATCTAGTCCAACTGACCGACAACTTCAGGGCTGACCAAAAGTTAAAGTATGGTATTAAAGGCATAGTCCAATTGCCTCTTAAACTCTAACAGGCATGGAGCATTCCTGTATAGATTCTGTGGAAAATATGACCGGTCTGGATAAGATTGTATCTCCTGAGGTCTATTGCTATTGGCTGTGTGATGAGTCTTGGTGCAGTTGGTGACTGCCATCAATGCTGTTCTAATGAGACACATGGGAAATGGATGAAGGTAGGAAATGGGTGATTTTGCACTGTACAGTCTTGGGCTCTCCATATGCATCCACGTGGTCCTGACCTTCAGATCGTATGATTTGGGATTCAGGTCTACAGCTTGGGTGTAGGCAGGCAAGTGAAAGTCAAACAGAAGAATTTAGGATCTTGTATTTCTCATTAGTATCCCAGCATGCAGGAGAGAGTATGGATGCTTGTGCATTGTGACAGGGTTCTTCCAAAGCTAACCAAGTACAAGGTAAGGACCACAACTTCAGGGAAAACCCATCCCCAAATTGTCCTCTGTGTTTTCATGCCCGGTAGAAACTCCATGCAAACCTGTTAGTAAGTGGAACGCTGTGCAATCTAAGGGCACTTTTAGTACCGTCAGAATTTCTCAAGGTGTGACTATTTTACAGAGGCTGTAGGCAGGCAAAGGTCATCTAAAGCAAGAAGGGGACACACCTGAGGTTTCTAATCTTTGGGAGGGGGTATGAAGTGCTGTTTTCCCTTACAGAGCTTCACCAGAGCCCAATTTCAGAGAAGGAAGGGTTGTATCAAGAGGATGAGGGAGGAAAGAAGAGTTTAGTACTTGGGCTAGGGACGGAGCAGATTGTCCAGAATGGTATGTTAAACTATTTTTAACAGTAAGAGTGGGAACTGTAGATCTGCAGATGTTCAGGCAAGAAGTGAAAGTTGTCAGCTACCCTCCCAAGAGAGCTGAAATACTGGAAATGCTAAGGAGAATCCTTCCTGGGAAGTAAAATCATAATAATCCAAACAATGTTGTTTGGCCATCTTTGTAACTTTGTTATATTTTGAGGAGTCTATATTAAGCCTCTGAGTAAATCTTGTCTAGTGATCAAGCTGGCTGAATGCCCTGATGTACAGCAAAGTGCTGCACTCTTTAAAGTCGCAGTCTTTAAAATTGGGGTCTTGGACTACCTTTTCTCCCTGCCCAGATGCCTGCAGCAAGTTCAGACCACCCAGAAAGCACCTGATACCTTTCCATCAAGCTGTGTTAGTTTTTGTAGGTAGTAGTAACACAGCAGGCTGTGCAGGAGCTGTGGTTTTGGTGACCATGAGGTACACTCAGGAAAGTGGTGGGTAGTCCCAAACTCTCCAAGTCCTCATGATGCGCAGCATTTGTACTTACAGGGATAAGAGCAATTGAATTTCGGAGAGACTCTTGTCTTTCCACATTTGCAGAGTGAAATCCAAAAAACAGCTTTTTGCCCTTTCTTTTTAAAAATGAAATGGAGATGAAAATGAATTTCCAGTCTGAGGACTGCTGATCAGTGACCAAAATGATTTTTAAAATTTTCATTGAAAATCTCTATGGAAAAACCTGCTTAAAAGAAATCAGACTATTTTAATTTGCTTAGCTATACCATCAATGCACAGAGGTCTGGACTTTATATATGCTTAGCAGAGATGCAAAAAACCTCCTTCACCATGTGCCCTCTGTAGGATGCAGTGAGGAGAGTGATGGAACTGAGAACACTGGGATCCCACCAGCACAGGAGCAGCGTGCCCCCAGTGGCAGAGCACTGCCATGAAGGCATAGCAGGCTTACAGCTGCCTGCATGGGGTAAGTACACACCTGTTCCCCTGATGTGGATTACAGAAATCTTCCCTAATTTCCTAGCCCAGGTAGAGGTTTTCAGCCTATAGGAGTTCCCTCTGATGGCCCTAAAGGCACCACAGACCAACANTAGCTCTGGCACAGAGAGGGGACAGCTAACAGGGGTGGTGTCTGGGCTGCAGACTTGGTTTCTGTCATGGCCTGAGAGAAGAGTAACAGCACCAGGTTTGTCCTTGGGACCTGAGTGGGCATCGGGGGTGCCCAGTAGCTGTGCCCAGCGCATGGCCACCAAGGGCAGGGGCAGCCCCCTGGGCCTCCTGGGCACAGGGATTGCCTTGGGGCCAGCACCCCAAAAGCCTTCCTCCGAAGGATGCCAGGGTGGAAGGGAGGTGGGCGGAGCTGCGCACAAGGGGCCCTGTCACCCCCATGTCACAGTGCCACCACCTGGCAACGCAGCAGTCATAGTGCCCCGGGGCAGTATACAAGGGGGCAGCCTCCCACGTCCCACTGCCAGAGCTGCCTGGGGCAGCCCAAAGACATCCGAGAGGCGGTCCTTGAGGAGCTGGTGGAATTATTTGGAGGGTGCTGAGGGAAGAAGACCAGAGGCTGGATGAGGCTGATGGAGGCTCTCTGCTGCAAGGCCAGCTCCCAGCAGGGCCCATCTGATGGAAGGAAATCCTGCATCAGCCTTTGATGAACAGACACAAGCCCATCAGAAGATGAGAAGAACCACCAACCCCTGGTAGTGCCCGAGGCCATCAGACTTTTTCAGCCAGATGACACTGGCAAGACCAAGGGAATGACTTCTTGAGAAGCAGTGCAGAGCTCGCTGCCCTTATCCTCTGTGGAGCCAGGGACAACAGCCGTAAGAAAAGGGATGCAGAGATGTTGCAAGGGGTCCCAGTGCTTTGGAGTACCCGCTGGTGTCCTGCCAGGTGTGGGAAGGATTCTTGTCTGCAGGGTTGATCAGGCTGGAGGCATTTGGCCACTCTCAGAAGCCCCTGAGGTGGCTCCAGGTTGAGGGAGAAGACGGCTTGGGCATCTCCTGGGAGGTGTGAGCAGCCTGCGGGACGAGGAGGAAGGTCTGATCGCCAGCTCTGGGCTCAGGAAGGAATTTTCCCCCAGGGCAGACTGACACTGGCCCTCAGGGTTTTTTTGCCTTCCTCTGCAGCACTGAGCAAGACCACTTGTGAGGGCTCCTCTGTTCCCTTTTGGCTAGGTTGCTGCCTACTGCTCAAACACCATGAAGGTGGCCTCCAGTGCCCTGCACCTGGGGGGAGGAAGGCTTTTTTTTTCCCCAAGGTGGGCTAGCAAGTGTTCCTGGGAAGGTTTTGCCTTTCTCTGCAGCATTCAGCACAGCCCCTTCCAGGGCTTCTTTGGACCATTTTGGCCACCACTTTTCAGCTCTCCCTGCATGTAATACAAGTGTTGATCAGGCATGAGAGTGCTGTGCATGCATCACTGGCCAAGAAGCACAGCAACAGAGAAAGTTTTGGAAGGCAAAAAGTATGCTTGTCGTTGCTGCATGTCAAACTTCGGAAAATACCCCACGGTACCACGCATCTCTTCTTCTTCTTCGTCATCTTCTTTTGTGTGTGGTCCGTCCTGATCCTCACTCTTCACGTTCTCGCTTTTCAGCAAACAGGCACTGCTTGGCCTCTGTTCCTGCTGTTACTTTCTGCAGCTCCATGACTTGCCTTTGCCAGACTGCAAGGGGTGTTTTTTCAAGTGAAACGGAAAAAGGCATCAGCCTGCTCCTGGCTACATGTGCACATTGTGTTAATGCTTGTGAGCATTGGCTCAGAAACAGTCAGAAAACTGAACTAAACTAAACGAAACAAAACCAAACTAAACTAAACTCAAAAAAATCAAATCAAATCTTGTTTCTGCTTGTATTTTTTATGTTATGTGTTGTTGAAAGTGGTTTTGGAGCTCAAAAACTCCTGGCATTTCAGGCAAATAAATAGTCTTACGTTTATTTGACTTATTGTGAGCATATAGAACAGAACAGTTATACTATGTTATTCCTGGAGCTCTGCATGACAAGCTGTGACCTAGGCCTGAGGGCTCCATCTAGGACAGCAGCTCTCTGCAGTGCAGGTCCCAGGCCCATCCAGGAGACAGGGGTAGGTTTGGGCACACCAACAGCATTGCTCAGGCAGGGACTGAAGGCCCCAGGCTGAGCTGAGACACATCCCCTGGGCCCTTGGCAGGACACGGTGGGGGTCCCAAGGGAGGCTGGTGCCAGCCATGGAGGCCTGTGAGCACCCCTAGGACCCTGGCAGAAGCAGACCTGCACTGCTTATATGCTGTCCTTTAGACATTGATGGTTGGCTACTTTGGAGACCGAGTATTGGGCCAGAGGGATGTTTGCTCTGATGGAGCACTGCTGTTATTATGCTCTTCTGTTTTAGCATGTTTTTCCAAGGGAAAGAGCTCAGACATTTCTAAAAATGAGGACAAGGAGGAAAAAAAATGACAGACATTCACAGGGAAATGAGCAGGTATTGCTCACCTACGAAAGATTTGCAGCCGTTTAGTTGAGGAGCACGTCCTGCTTCTGACTCGTGGCTTGATCTTTGAGCCTCACTAGTGTCAGAGATGTGGAGTTTTGCCATCCTGTGGAAACCTAGCTCAACTGGATGAACACAGAAGGCTTTCAAAAACCACACTTCACACTTGCCTTTTGCAAATTTGTTGAGATGGTCAAATTATCTCAAGATGATCCACAGCTCCCATCCCCATCAGAAGGTATGTGGCTCTTTCCCAAAAAGTGACCAAGCTGATGACTAGGCTGGGACACGGTTGCCCATTCAATCCTTTCTGCAGTGCAGGGCTGGAAAGAAATATCATCAGAGATTTCCTCGGCATGTACTGCTAGGGAAAGGAGAAGGTAGGAGGAAGAATAACATAGAATAGTTCAGTTTAGTTCAACTGGAAGGGACATACAGTGATCATCTAGTCCAACTGACCGACAACTTCAGGGCTGACCAAAAGTTAAAGTATGGTATTAAAGGCATAGTCCAATTGCCTCTTAAACTCTAACAGGCATGGAGCATTCCTGTATAGATTCTGTGGAAAATATGACCGGTCTGGATAAGATTGTATCTCCTGAGGTCTATTGCTATTGGCTGTGTGATGAGTCTTGGTGCAGTTGGTGACTGCCATCAATGCTGTTCTAATGAGACACATGGGAAATGGATGAAGGTAGGAAATGGGTGATTTTGCACTGTACAGTCTTGGGCTCTCCATATGCATCCACGTGGTCCTGACCTTCAGATCGTATGATTTGGGATTCAGGTCTACAGCTTGGGTGTAGGCAGGCAAGTGAAAGTCAAACAGAAGAATTTAGGATCTTGTATTTCTCATTAGTATCCCAGCATGCAGGAGAGAGTATGGATGCTTGTGCATTGTGACAGGGTTCTTCCAAAGCTAACCAAGTACAAGGTAAGGACCACAACTTCAGGGAAAACCCATCCCCAAATTGTCCTCTGTGTTTTCATGCCCGGTAGAAACTCCATGCAAACCTGTTAGTAAGTGGAACGCTGTGCAATCTAAGGGCACTTTTAGTACCGTCAGAATTTCTCAAGGTGTGACTATTTTACAGAGGCTGTAGGCAGGCAAAGGTCATCTAAAGCAAGAAGGGGACACACCTGAGGTTTCTAATCTTTGGGAGGGGGTATGAAGTGCTGTTTTCCCTTACAGAGCTTCACCAGAGCCCAATTTCAGAGAAGGAAGGGTTGTATCAAGAGGATGAGGGAGGAAAGAAGAGTTTAGTACTTGGGCTAGGGACGGAGCAGATTGTCCAGAATGGTATGTTAAACTATTTTTAACAGTAAGAGTGGGAACTGTAGATCTGCAGATGTTCAGGCAAGAAGTGAAAGTTGTCAGCTACCCTCCCAAGAGAGCTGAAATACTGGAAATGCTAAGGAGAATCCTTCCTGGGAAGTAAAATCATAATAATCCAAACAATGTTGTTTGGCCATCTTTGTAACTTTGTTATATTTTGAGGAGTCTATATTAAGCCTCTGAGTAAATCTTGTCTAGTGATCAAGCTGGCTGAATGCCCTGATGTACAGCAAAGTGCTGCACTCTTTAAAGTCGCAGTCTTTAAAATTGGGGTCTTGGACTACCTTTTCTCCCTGCCCAGATGCCTGCAGCAAGTTCAGACCACCCAGAAAGCACCTGATACCTTTCCATCAAGCTGTGTTAGTTTTTGTAGGTAGTAGTAACACAGCAGGCTGTGCAGGAGCTGTGGTTTTGGTGACCATGAGGTACACTCAGGAAAGTGGTGGGTAGTCCCAAACTCTCCAAGTCCTCATGATGCGCAGCATTTGTACTTACAGGGATAAGAGCAATTGAATTTCGGAGAGACTCTTGTCTTTCCACATTTGCAGAGTGAAATCCAAAAAACAGCTTTTTGCCCTTTCTTTTTAAAAATGAAATGGAGATGAAAATGAATTTCCAGTCTGAGGACTGCTGATCAGTGACCAAAATGATTTTTAAAATTTTCATTGAAAATCTCTATGGAAAAACCTGCTTAAAAGAAATCAGACTATTTTAATTTGCTTAGCTATACCATCAATGCACAGAGGTCTGGACTTTATATATGCTTAGCAGAGATGCAAAAAACCTCCTTCACCATGTGCCCTCTGTAGGATGCAGTGAGGAGAGTGATGGAACTGAGAACACTGGGATCCCACCAGCACAGGAGCAGCGTGCCCCCAGTGGCAGAGCACTGCCATGAAGGCATAGCAGGCTTACAGCTGCCTGCATGGGGTAAGTACACACCTGTTCCCCTGATGTGGATTACAGAAATCTTCCCTAATTTCCTAGCCCAGGTAGAGGTTTTCAGCCTATAGGAGTTCCCTCTGATGGCCCTAAAGGCACCACAGACCAACAGAGAGAAACTACAGTTCCGTACTCTTTCGCCTTGTGATTTGTCTCTCCTTTTTCTTGTTGACTTGTTCTGAGTGGGAAGACTTTTCTCCCCACAGTTTTGAAAGGTGATCTTTCTTCTTAAAGGATCATGAGAGCAAAGGGTCAAGACCTTGCCTTGTTTTTGTTTTCCCCTTTGTATGTTGGATGCATTTGCTGGCTCCTGTTCCAGAGCTGTGATTGGCATTAAAGTTGGCAGTGACAATTGTCTCTACTGATCTCTAGACTCCATTAAATTAGATAGTTAACATTCAGAAAAAGGCTTTACTAGTTTCTGCCGAAGTGAATTTCCTTGATTTTCTCTCCAGCCTTTTTTCCCCCCTGCTTGTCCCTGTTGTGGTTTTCTGAGCTGACAGAAAACAGTAAGGTTTTTTTTTTAAGTTTCCTGCAAGTCACTTTCCAGCTCGGGGCTGGGGCAGAAGACCAAAGTAGGCAGGACTCCAGAGCGTGCCCCAGCCCTGAGGGTCTGCACAGCCAGCCGAGGTAGCCCCTCACCTTGTGAGGGGTCAGGATGTACTGCTCCCCTTTTTTTTCACTTTGACTCCTGCACTTGGAGAAAGAGAGGTTGTTTGCATCCTACACTTCCCGGAGATCCTGCAGGTAAACATATAGCAGGTAATGCCTACTGTTAATAGGGAGTGAGAGGCAAGGCTCTTTTGCTTTGTGCAGACGGAAGTTTATTGCTTTTGTGATAAAACTGGTTTTAAAACCCCATGCTGATATTTTTTCTTTAGTATCCCATTAAATTTCCACTGATTTTAAGACAGCCGTAATCCAGCACTGAGCTCCTGGCAGGCAGCAGGTTTCCTTTGATGCAGGTATGGGCTGTATTCATGCTGCTAACTATTTAAGGCTGGTGATAATATGGAGGCTTTCACTCTTGTCACCCCAAAGCAAGTTCCTGGAGCTGACCTGCAGGAAAATTATTTTAGCACTTCATAATTGTGTGTTGAGAAATCATTGAGAAGTAAGTGTACAACTTCATTAAGAAAGCAAGGTATTATGCAGCTTTTACTGAAGCATGTGGAAAACCCATCAAAAAAAAACCACCTCTGACCTTCCATTTGAGACTCCTCCAGAAAAACTGTCACACGCATAGGAGACTAGAGGCTACATATCAGTCCTGCATCTCAGTTTAGCAGTGCAGGTAGTGAAAACACTTCTTGAAATACATGCTGGGATAATGGCATGCAATATGGTAACTAAAGAGATGCTATTTTCGCTGATATGCTGATTTTGAATGAATCTGGATATTGACAAGTAAGTGATGGAAATGCTTACACATGGAAAAAGAGGAGATACGGATCTTCCAGTCAGAAGACTTCCACATCTTCCAACACCTGTTTCAATTTGCAAAGCTGCAGTTGTTCATGCTTATAATGGGGAGGTTTTAAAAATTATTGGTCAGTGTTTGATGCTAATTAGTGTTTCTAAAACGGTGGCCTTTTACATGACAGAATCATGCTGACTTCCTTTCTTGAACAGATGCACCTGAAACCTTCCCACCCAGTAAGTTAAGCATTCAGATATTGCTTATCCTCCATCCCCTCTGCAAATGCTGCATGAGCTCTGGCAACCTGACTACTTTTTTTTTCACTAGGCCTCTGTGTTTTTTCTGCTCAATCTGTTCTCACAAACTCTAAGCATATAACAGAGGTATATGCTTGTATTGACTGGGTAACGTAAAAGTGACCTCCAAATTATAGGTGCTTTGTCTGGGTTGCCAAAATGTGGGTTGCTCTTTATATGCCGTTGGGCATCTTGGATATAGTTGTGGTTTTTCTAGCATTGTGCTAGTAGCCTGGAATACGTTAGACAAGGATTATATCTAGTGTAGATGTGCTGGAGGGTTAAAATGTGTGTGAAACTGAGCTGGCAATTGAGCAACTGAATTAAGCTTTATGATTATTTTAGTCTAGAAATAAAGCTCGAGCCATCCCACTTCTTTGAGTGTACATGTGTGTCTGCTTTCCTGCTCTTCAGGTGCTTTCTGAACCCAGTAGCCCAGTCTGATAGTGAAGTGGGATTATCTGCAGTTTAACTAATGAATGGACACACTGGGAGAGAAAGAAGGGACTGTATCGGTGCCTTCCCTTAGAAGAGAGGCTGCAAAGTGAACACAGTTCTTGCTAGACCTGGGGCACAGTGCCTTTGGAAACCACTCTTCTGAGCTCCTGTCTCTCATTCTGCTGTGTCCGTCCTCTCTGTCCAGTGGCCACAAACACCCGCGGTGCTGGGCAGAGACTGGTTCTCATGCAGATTTGTAGATCGTATTACTATTGCCACAGGATTCATGGATGTATCTTCAATATCACTGTATTTATATAACAAGGACAATGTTACTTATGAAGTGTTTTGAGATCGGTATGTTTGATGATTTTATCCTGGAACGGGGAGGAGGCACACTGAAGCCAACTTGACTTCAAAGGGAAATGGTTTGGGTGAGGCTGGTGTTGCGTTTGGTGACAGCTGCTAGTCCAGCAAGGCTATGGTAACCTTCTTGCTTCAAAAATATCAGACTCTGTGCTCGGGCAGGAAAGCAAGGATGAGTGATGCTGTAGCAACACAGTTACATATTCGTTCCAACTGCTGAATTATCGGTGTTGTGTTACCCAATACAAGGTGCAGTTTCTAATTATAAAGGCTTATTCTGGGGCGGCTTTGAACTAGATTTTGTTGAGTGTGAAATGTTATGTGTGTGTCTCTCAAATATTATGCTGATCTTTTTTCTGTCAAAGAAATTGAAGGTGTCTCTTTACCTAAAAAGAAAAAAAATGTCCCCAAGAGAGTATCAGAGGATCGATTTTTCAGCATGGGATATACTGTTTGGCTGTATAGGCTTAAGGTTTTTAATTTGCTTACACATAGATAGACTTACTTGAGCTCTATACATCACCAGATCAATGCAAATCTATTTACTAGAAACTTGAGTCAATATTAAAAGAATTCCATGAACCAGCAATAAGGACCCTGGATTGATATGATTACTGTAGGCTTCCAAGCACATAGAAGGGATCAAGGATTTTCTTCATACTAATCTGAAACAATACAATTGTAGAAATCCCTTCTCTACTTCCTGTCTCCTGAAAAGTAAGAATGAAAAAGGATAGAAGAGGCTGTACAGATATATTTATTTATTTCATTAATACCATCTCTTTAGGTTAGCACCTGTGACACACACTAATAGTGAATGCTTCTGCAGCTTCTGTTAGAGAAAGTGTGGATGGGAAGAAAGGGTTTGGGTAATTACACCAGGGGAAGAAGAGAGAAGAAATCGGTGGATTCTGAAGGACACAAAGCAAATGTGACATTTCTAGAAGATAAAGTTGATTTTATTTATTATTTTTTTTAGCAAATGGTAGCTAGGGAAAAGAATAAATGTTTTGTTCCTATTGTTTTGAACAGCAAGTTCCATATTGCGATCCTACTGAATTAACTTTCGAAGCATAATTTTCCTATGATTGCAGCCCACAAATATGAAATCTGCAATGCAGAATATAATCCTGAGACCCATAGTTTGGCAGTAGAAAATCAAGATTGTCCTGGAAAAAGTTACCACTTTGACTGAATGGAGTCTAGTGTCTTTATCAGAAACCCCCACGGGTTTATTTTTGTGTAATAGGTTTCTTCACTTGGCATCATTCACTTCACCATTTGGCAAAGAGACCATCAGCTAAAATTACCCTCTTCTTAGATTAAGCCTGGGCATTTGCTAACGAATTGCAAGCAGTGCATTAACAGTCTAAAACTCTTAGCCTAACTCTTTTAAGCCATCTTTGTCATTCCTGCTGATGGGAACAGCAAAACAAGAATTGGCAAAAACAGATACTGGAAGCAAATGGATACAGCATCCCTGGCTGTCTGCATTGCACTGGCCATAAGATTGTGGTGTCTGCCTGTCTGTAGTTTCTATTAGAAACTTTGAAGTAGAGGCCACATAGAACAAAACTGTAATATTTACAAGCTGCAGAATCAGGTGAAGAAATGTGCCAGCATTTCACAAGCCTTTGCTGTAGTTCCATTGCAATGAGTTAAAACCAGATTTTGATATGGAGCTTGGGGAAGGGAGAAAGATTTGGGGGAGGGGGACCTTGAAAAATGTAAAATCATAAACCTGGATTGCAGAAAAAGTCCCCTGTTTTCCCAAAGGTGCTGAGCCAATTGGTTGATGGGAATTTGGAAGGACTTAGGGCTTTGGACCCATGCCCAAAATTTGTATTTTAGATGCTGCACCTGTGAGTGGGGGAAGGCTCAGGAGGGGAAACAGGGTAACTTGCACCAGGACCCTCTTTTGACAGGCTAGAGAGGGCTTCAAATCCTTCCATGCCAAGGGACAGAAGGCCACAGCCTCCACTTTCCCCCCATTCCCTTGGAATTTCTGTCTCCCTCTGGACATTTACCCTTAAAATTTTGCGGTTAATCAATTTTCTTTTCAACTTCAAGTAAATAATGTGTTCTTTTTTTTTTAAGGAAAGTGTGTAGAAATCATACATGCTGTCGCCCAGGACATTGTATTATTTTGAAAAGCAGTCTATGAAACTTGCTACTGCCTACCCAGGCTTGTGTGCAAGAATGCCAGCTGTAGTTTTAAATACCAAGATTTTAACTGTTGCCAGCAAACCCAACACCCCTCTCCGTCCAGCTGCAGATGCAGCTAAATGGTTCAGCAGCAGCAGCAGCTGAATCCTTTCCCCAGCTTAGCTTACTTGCTTGAAGGACCTCTATCGGGCTATACCAGACAAAACCCCCCTTTTTCCTAATATAAGGTTGTGTTTCCAGTAGGGCAATTTACTGCTACTTTTGCAGTTTTCCCTTTTCCAGCAAGCCCTGTCTAGTATAGGCAAGACTTAGATAGATAGACTTCCCCAGGCTAATTTAAGCATTCTACTCTTCTTGCACTTTAATTTTCAGTCTATATTTTGCTACTTGGTCTGCACTTCTTTAAAGAGAAACCTACTACTTTAGCCTTGTTCCCAACCGCTGCTCGCTCAGAGCATCTTGGATTTGACCTTGGGAGATAAAATAACCTCCCTGATTTTAACCCTTTCCTTTTTTACAGTAAGTATTTGTATTTTAAAGCATTTCTATCTGCTTTTCTCTCCGTACCTGGTACTTCTACAAAGTAAACTCCCCATTTAGGGAGCAGGTCTTTTTCTTTTCTGTTTTTCAAAACAGCTGAGCTGGGCTGTGTTGTTCCAGAGAGAGCTCAATGAGCTAGATTTTATGTGGATTTAGGGAATAGGCCACATGAGAAGCAAAGTTCTGTTTCAATAAAAAAGTACTTTTCAATAGTAGTTGTAAGAATTATGTATGTAATGTGTGAGTAGCAACTCATTCCTTCGATGGCTGAAATATAGCATCAGATATTACGTCCTGGACAGTATGACTCTCTTTGGGTTTCATGGCAAGATATCTGTCAGGCTGTGAGAAAGCATATTCTGGAGGTTTTTCACACACGCCCCTAGCCCCGTTGGTGCTGGGACTCAGGGTCTCCTTGTGTGAAGTGCTAATGCAAAATGCATTGGCACTTGCTGGCGAGAGAGTTGGGCCCGCTGGTACATGGGTCGCTTGTCCCTTTTCAGACTGTGGGACACAGATCAAACCTCTCATTATACGAGGAGAGAAGGGCAATTATCTTGTGTTCATGATGCTGCACAATAACAGTATTGTTTTAAGCTATTTTTCTGTTGCTTCCCCCACTTTTCACTTGTCGGTATAGATATCTTTCTGGTCCCAAGTCAGAAACTGATCTCTGTAAATAACTGGACAGTTGATCTCCACTGTGCTGTGCTGTTAAAATATTCGTATTGAAAATTGATGTCTATTGATAATGTTAATTATGAAGATTTTAACAGCATTTGGACAGCGGGGACTGTCTCTCTGAGATGTCCAGGCCCTGGTGTGTAGGTGTTTGCTCACAACAAACAATTCAGGCTTTTTCCTTGCTCTGTAGCACGTTGCAAACAGCTGCAAGGCTGATTTAGCTATTCTTCTCATCTGTCATTCCCAAAAGTCTGCCTTAAGCAGACTCTTCACTGTAAAGGTCTCATTTTTTATGTGTTTATTTTTAAATCAAGCTACTTTCATTCAGATTCCTCGACATGGGTCTAGACAGCTCAGCGGGTAGCTTCATGTACCTGTCCTTACGCTCTCAGTCCTGTGTTCACCTATTGAACTGTAGCTTCCCAAACTCTTGTAGGCCTTCTCAGACTGAGAGAAAGCAGAGAAAACCCAAACTTGCAAGTTATGATCTGCAGTATGGGTCCTGTCACTTTTAGGAGGTGGGACACGGTCTTAGCTCAGAAATAGGTCTGCAATGTCCATGAGAGTGATGTGTTATCTGGCAAGGACATGTCTGAATTCAGGCTAGTTTGACTGAATACAAATATTGGAAACATCAAGGAGTTTATATATATTTTTATATATATACACATATATATTATTTATTATAATAAATCCTAATATTTTTGAAGGACATGGTTAAAGCTAGACTTCTTTGTCCATGGCTAGACACCTAAATTGAAGTGACCTGAACAAATAACATCATATATGAACTGGGAATCTGCCACCTCAACCAACCTGATTTTCATAGAATCATAGAATCATAGAATGGTAGGGGTTGGAAGGGACCTCCAGAGATCATCTAGTCCAACCCCCCTGCTAAAGCAGGTTAGCCTAGAGCAGGTTGCACAGGAATGCATCCAGGCGGGTTTTGAATATCTCCAGAGAAGGAGACTCCACAGCCTCTCTGGGCAGCCTGTTCCAGTGCTCTGTCACCCTCACAGTAAAGAAGTTCCTCCTCATGTTCAGGTGGAATTTTGACTGATTGTACTGCATTAGCATGCTCAGAGGCCCTCCAAGACTGGAGCGACGGGGCAGGGCAGATGTAAATGATTAATCATAGTGCCTACGCTCTAAATGTAAGAGGATAACATTGGCCCAAAGTGCCTAAGACAGCACTTGTCTGCTGAATAATGCTGTTTTAACACAATATAATGCTGCTGCATTGTTCTCCAAGCAGTAACCTAAACAAGCCAGCGACCTAAAGGCATTTTTGAAACTTTGCTACCCATTGGAGACTCTGACATTTCACTCTATAGAAGAAATCAGAGTATTTGTAAACTTTTTCTTTCTAAGTTGTAGCACAGCCTGCTTTATCTAATGTAATCTTTAACGGAGTTCACATTGATTCCTTAAGGACACTGTTCCTCAAGTCAGCCATGTCTCATTGCTTGGGAATTTGTCCTGATAAACAGCACAAATGTTACCGTGTTGAATTGCATTCCTTTATTTGTAATTATGTCCCTTTGGACCACCTACACCCTTTACACAGAGCCCCAGAGTGCTGTGGAAGATGTGTGAGTGCATTATTCTGGACGTACTCTCTACCCGCACAGGGTGAAAGCAACGCAATACAGTTCTTTGGACATTTACCTCCTGCTTTAGGTTTTCAGGCACTTCTGGAAGGATAATTACGATTTTGACATCATCTATCTGGGAATGCTGATTAGTTAAACACTGTCCTTGTTGACTTTACTCCTTTTAGCTGTTTTCTGTCCAGAAATGCTTTGATTTTTCTTTGTGTATATGTCTTGGGGAAAGGATGTGTTTCTTTAAAATATGTGTTTTCTCATTTATTAAAACCTCATATCGTGGCAAGAGACATGGCTGGTAAAAAAATGTAAATATTTAAGGAAACGGGGTGACAATGTATGGGAGTGAGTCTTTATGGTGTTAGACATTCTTGGTTGATATAAAGGCCTTTTCTCACCTGACAAAATCAGAACTATTGCCCTAAAATAGAATTTATAAACATGCTTGTGATTATATATGTATTATATATGTGTGTGTGTGTATATATATATATATATATATATATATAAAAAAGGAAAAGTTGTTTGGATTTCAAAGAAAATCTTGCCAGAATGGCAGAGTGAGCAAAGTGGTGCAGCAAGTTGAAAGCCATGGTTTGAGAGGCAGCTAGAAGGGTACAACTGTCTGCACAAGGCTTGTACAGGAACGCCTCTGCAGTGGGTTGAGCAGTAAAAGATACTCTTCTTGTTATTTGAGCTGGCAATTCTTGCTGAACTTGCTTTGGTTCACTTTTTTCCCCCTGAAAATAGATTACTTTTTCACTCAAGTACTTTGTTAACACTTGAATAATAAACAACATGTCTTTTACATGACAGGGTACCTGTGGGACTTAGCCATATAGAGAATAAAATGGCTAAGATGTGCTCAAGCTGAATGTAAACACTGGAAAGGATAATGTTTTTGACTAAGTGCTTTGTGTGTCTGGCTAAGCAAAGCGGATACCACAAACCACTTGCTGTTTGCATTGCTGCTTGCAGAGACCTTCAGGGCCAACAGGTTTTTCATAAGTAGCTAAGTTAAGCCTGTAAATCTTGCATGAGTGAAAGCCGTGCTCATGTGCCCAAATGCAACGGGTGAAAGCCTTTTAACAAATAACAACACATGTAGTTACAAACAGACTGAGAAATTCAGTCATTTTTAGTAGTTTTTCACTACATGACCCCTTCCTTCAGGCATGTACGATTCTGCTTTCTTGCTTTCTGCTTATCTGATGGGGAAATGCTGTTTGATCCCAAATAGTTGCATTGCTGATGTCCCAGTGCAGCCTCTTCCTTCCAGTCATTTGTCCTTGATCACCAGCAGATGTAGCAGAGCTCTTGATCTTCTGTGGGGCTGGTGACTACGAGCAACCTCAGGCAGCCCTCAGATACTCTTCCTTTACCAGCAGGCTTCAGTAGTAAGCTACCTTTGAGTGACAGGTAGTGATGCTCCAGTAGGAAGATACCTCCACCTATAACAATACCTTTGCAGATGATGTGGTTCTTGTTTGGTGTAATTTTATTTGTTGATCCATTAAGTAAATTTTAGTGTATCCTTTTTTGTAGCAGAGTTCCTTATGCTAACATCAGTCTTTCGTGATCTTCTCCTATTTCATAATTCAGCCAAGACTCAACCAACTAATTGACAGAGCTCAAAGAACTCTTTTTGATCGAGAACAGGGAAATACCAGTTTCCTGTTGTCACAGGGATGTGGCATGTTTTTACATCTGCCAGCTGTGCATAATGTTGGTGCTTGAAAGGCTTTTGAGTTGAGATTTCAAGTGGCTAGCAATCAACTTTTTGGTGTCTCCATTTTGGACTGTGATACTAAAATCCACTTCATGAGATCTAACGTCTCACTAAGTTTGTGCTGGACATTCACCCTCTGAACATTAGGCCTCAAGGGAGACAGTCAGTCTTACTGTCCTGGGTGGTAATCACAGAGCGTGATCATCCATAATGTCCTTTTTGGGTGAGTGCCACTCAGTACTTTTATTTTGCTGTTAATCTTTTCATGTGACTTGTCGAATTAATTGTAGCATTCATTTCCCCTTCCACCTAGTATTTTCCTAGCTTTTCTGCACAAAGTTTAGAACAAACTGAAGAGATGCTGTAAGGGCAAATCTTGCTCCTGAACCTACTGTTGTAAATCTAGGCTAATTTAATTGAAGCTAGTGTTGTTCCAGACATGCCAAGAGCGGAACTGAGCCTCTGTTTTACTGGTTTTTAGAGTCTGGAGTGAAAGAGCAATCGACCTGCTTTCTATGTGCAAATCAATTCATACTGATAAAGTATGTTAAAAAAGAATATAAACATTTTTGGTAATTGGTTGGACTTCACAGTACCAGATACTGCAAGTTTATACTGGATGGATAAACTCTTATGAGGCCACAGTAGTACTTGTTGATTAATAAAGTGAGTCAAGGGAAAATTTCTATAGGAAAACCGGAGCACTGACAGCATATAAGCAAGTGGCTGCATTTTTTATACATGGACAAAGCCAAGTCCGAGAGGTGCTCAGCTAGAATGAGCTGGTAGATCTCCATTTGCTTGAGAGGAACCAGGGCCACTGCACTTGAGCCAAAGGTTCAGTGTCAGGTCCTGTTGGAACAGAGCACACGGGCAGATAGGTGTCCCCAGCTGTGCCAGCACCCCTAGGGTGCTGCTCCTTGGTGACCTTCCTGAGGGAGCAGGTGCCTGAAGCTGTTTCTTCAGCTCTGATCCAGAACAAGTCCAGCCTCTGCAAGGGCTCTCCTGCTCTAGGGAGGCTGATGCTGATTTATTTCATGTGAGTCCAAACCTTAGTGCTGAGGTGGACTGGGAAAGAAAGACAGAGTTCCTCCATTAAAAATTTCTTGCTTTTCAGCCTAGGGCTAAGCAGAGGGAGTATTTTCCTTCTGCCTTTCCCCAATGCCAGCAATCTCTGTGCATAACCTCAAGCCTTCTTTTCTTCTCAAAAGTTTATCACTCAGCTAATTCTCCACTCTTACCATCTTTTATAAAATTTCTCCTTTCTTGACTGTTGGCTTTTCTGCTTTGCAAGGCCTCTTCATCGAACCTCTGCAGATGGACACAGGCCACACGGCACCATGTCTGGACTGAAATTCTGCTATAGGTCACCATGAATAAGTCTACTGTGAACCGGAACCAGCGTTGGTGACCATCCCCCTCTTCCTGCCAGCACAACCAGGGACTTGTGGCAGAACCTGCCAGAGGCCAGATGAACCTAAGATGAGTTTAATGCCACAAGCAAAATGCAAGGAACACAGCATGAACAGTTTTCATGCCAACGACAAGAGGTTTCAGGGACATATCTCTGCTTCACGCCTTCATCTGGTCAAGGCCAACCTCAGGGCATTTCCCAGCCCTCTGTGGCTTTTGATGGTTGTTCTTCTCACTCGATTGCGCTGTCCTTGTCCACATGTGCTTGCTGTGCTCCAGCTGGTCCTCTCCAAGGCAGACATGGTCATTGTAGTGGCTTCAACACCCTAAATAACTTTATAGGTAAGAAGTTCAGGCTCCTGAGTTAAAATCTCCTTGGAGGGAGAACAAGCCTTGGGCAAGCGCAAAGCGCTCCCGTTTGTTCACTGTGCGGGCCAGCAACTTCTCCTGCCTGCCAGCCCTTTTGCTATTTCCCTCAAAGCCATCTGTGCACCATGAGCCTGCGTAACAGTCGGGCTGTCCTGATTCCCTGGCAGCACCTGCACGTCCATGCCCACCTCACTCCCTGGGGAGTGACAGACCTCCTGAGACCATGATTTCTTCTCTGTTTGACAGGGCTGTTACGAATCTGCACTGAAACATTGATTCCACATGTATACACTCAACTGTTTAAAGTGGCCCCTGGAAGATTTCACTGGCCCTGTATCAGCAGGATAAGCTAGCAGGAGAATGGTTTTCTACCCCACCGCTAGTTCCACCACCCATCTCATCCCCCACGGAGATAGTTAATATGAAATACTCACCAGATTTTAAAATAAGCTATTATAGGAGGAAGGTGAGCCTTCATTTTTTTTAGTACCTACCTTTCCAACATTAAAGTTTTCTAAGACAGCCTGAAAAGGCTGAAAAGGCTCATGCTCATAGGACCAAGTAGCAGGTATGCCCTTGCGCCTTCTTTCCACCAGACTGGGAGATGAAGAGCTGCAGGGCAGGCATGGAAAAACTGTCTCTCTTCCTCCTGCTCCCCTCCCTCCCTCCCTCCACTTCTCTTGATCTGCTGGTGGCTCCTAAAAGGATTAATTAGAAAGATGTGAGCAGGGGTTGGAACGTCAAAAAACAATCGTCACTTTCATATCTGACCCCTATCACCAGCTGCAGAATTAACAAATTGAATGTCGTCAGCAAACAGGAGTTGCAGATGATATGAAGTTCATTACTAGCAGTACAGGGCTTGTTTTCAAAGCCCAGTTTAAACAACTCTTGCTGATTAAATTCCTTGCAGGGGCTCCTGCCAGACACGTTTAGAAAATACGGACATCTAACAACTCTATCTCTCTTTCTCTCCCTCTTTTCTTTTTTTTTCCTTGCCTTTTTTTTTTTTTTTGTTTCTCAACATGTGCCAATTATTTGTCTTCTATCTGCAGGTACTGGCAAGTATCAGCGCTCTGGCCCCACTGTCTACAGCCTTATCCATTTGGCGCCTGCTCCAGCCCTCTCACATTACCAGCAGTGGGGTCTGTTTTCAGCTGTGAAAAGCTGTGAGCGTAACTCTGTTCTGCCCCTCCTCCTGCTGCAGCCTCTCTCCCCCCTTTCGCTTTCTCCTTCACATCCTTCTGTTCCCAGGGCTTCCTTCAAGAGATGGAAAGCAAGAAAAAAACCACCCTTGGTAATCTGATAAGACAGTGGCAATGGGGATTCGCAACCTCCCTACCTGTTCGGTGGTTGTGGCTCCCCTGCATGGGAGTATCCAGAGCAGGTAAAAGTCCGCCGAGGCACGTTGCATGAGGGATCGTCTGCTAGGTGGTCTTGGATGCGGAAGCAGAAGCTGTAAGCAAGCAGACGGGAGAGCTGTGGGGATAAAACTTAGAGGTACTAGCTTAACTTCTCTAGTTCAGGAGTCTGAAACTGCTCTGAGCTCTTCTTCCCCTTCCTAAAGCATCTTTTTCTCCTGTTGTATTTGGTCATTTCATGTTCCTTCTGCTCGTGCATTTGGGATTATTCTCCACCATTTCTCTAGGAAGTGAGGATGGAGTGACTGTGCTCTGGCTGCCCCTGCCCACTGCCATGGTGACTCCTGGACTTGGCAGGTTGGGTGGGAACCCAGCTAGAAAAGGCCAGATCTGAGAGGCAGGTTGTTCCTGCAAGTTTTTTGAAAGCAGGCAGTCCTAGAGAGGAAATGGACGTCACCAGGGGTCTCCCTGGGAGAAGAACACCAGCCCTTGCTGTAGAGAGAAGCTATGAAGGTCTCAGCCCTGGGAAAGCCTTGTCAGGGCACACACTGAGGAAGGTACCCAGGAACCTAACTATGAGACATGCATTTGTAGGAAAACAGGCTACGTTCGCTCTGCTGATGCTCTCTTTTAAGCTGAATATCACAGATAAAAATTTTAAGCCTAACTGGGAGAACTTTAAGAGGAACCTAAGAAATGGTGTGGAAAATGAATGCCCTTTGGGGGCCACACAGTACTGGGGCCCTACTGCTCAAGTACCTTCTCTTTGGCAGACTTGCTCAGGAGAGAAATATCATGGATTATTTGAGAAAAGTACTATCCAGCTCTCCCTTTGACAGCAAAATGGTGGGATCAGAAGCAGGAATATAGTAAAACCTTCAAAGAATTTTGTAACGTAGTTGGATCTTTTCTGTATTGTTATTTTTTCCCATTTTCTTTTCCAGAGATGTTAGTTTGGTCCCTAAAAAGGATTGCTGAAGTTTTTCTACACAGGTAAAACTATGATAGAGATTTGCACACACTGCTATGTGGCATTTTGGATCAGGGGGTCTTTCATGCAGGAAACAGCCCACCATCAAGATTTTTTTTTTTTTTTGTCCTTTACAGGCAATCTCTCTTCCTCATGTTAGTATTCACAGTTAATTACAGGACATGAAACTGCCCTACATCTTTATTCACAGATTTTTTTCTCACTTCCTCTCTATGATCATATCTGAGAAATTATTGTTATGGAAAATGGCTGATCCAGAGCAGCATGTCTAATTTGCACATCCCTCATTCCTAGGCCTCTTGCATCTGCTATGCTTTGGTCTACTGTTTTTAGTTTGGCAAAAGAAAAAGCAGCTTCCAAAATGAATTAATCAGATATGGCTGCTTTTTTTTTTAAAAAAAAATGGAATTCACTTAATTATAGCAAGAATTACACTTGGCCAACAATTTTCACTTCGAAAGTTCCTGCTGGTTTGGGGTTTTTTTTGCTTCTAACTGTAAAAATGGGAGGCTTTATAGGTATCTGTCAGTGACCAACTCTCATTTTTGCCTTGAAAAGCATTACATACCTGCAAAGCATTCATCCAAAGCCCGCATTTCAAGTTCAGTGATGTACACAGGTTGCATTCCTCACATCCACGTGCTTGCACTGATTACTGCTCAGCAACTGGACATGCAAGTGCAGAAAGCATTTCCAGCGGACAGGAAGTTATTTTTGGAAGAGTCTGCCATAGCACGAGTTTGCTGCATTGCTGACCAACCAGCACGAGATGTCTGCAGCACATGAGGAGAAAACCACTATTAATGCGTGTACATGGACATAAGTATAATTGCAGTATGAGCCTATAGGAAGACTTGCTTTCAAATATAGCTAAGTCTATAGAATAATGTATTTTCCTGATACTGGCTGTCATTCTCAGCTGATCAGAAGATACTGACCCAAAATTTAGTGCCAGCATTCATTCAATTCCAGCAAAATGTGAGGGTTATGATGCAGGAAGCCTGGGATTAGGGAAGTCCCCTGTGAAGTTCAGTTGGTAGAAGAGGGGTTGCGGCAGCATCTAGCAAGGGTTACCTCTGCAGTGCGCAGACAGTCCCCAGCCCAGGCCAGTTGAATCTAGAAGATCTACTGTCTCTCTAGTACCAACTGGTTGGTTTTCATCCTTTCATCCATCCCATTGTTGTTTTGAAAAAGCATTTTTTATTAGGTTGGCATGCTGACCACAAGATGTGCTCCCTTGGGCAGTGTGCAAGGTGGTTCGCCTGCAGATATCCCTGCTCACGGCTCTTGGGAGAGCCCGTTTCAGTTGCTATTGAAAAGTGGCTCAGACAAATTGCAAGCTGCCTCACGCATGTCAGGGACCAGCCTAAACCTTTGGCTTGCTCTTGCTCTCCTAAAGCAGCTCACACACTCTCACTAGCACCCAGCACCTCTGTGGGTTAACTGATCTCCGACTCATCAGGAACTCCTTGAGCTATTGGTGAGAGACTTGCAATCACTCAGTGCCAGAGAAACTTTTGGGCACCTTGATGTCTCTTAAAACTTTTGCTTTGATGCAGCTTTCCTGGCTGCTTTTGGTCTGTTTGGATCTTGCTACTGAGCACCTTGCTTGGTATCTCTGTTACGCCTTTTGCCTCAAACACAGTGCCCCAAAAATAGTGCTTAGATAGGGGATTTGTAGGCTATTTTATTTGGAGAGGGGAAACTTGATGAAATTAAATTTGCGTTGGTCACACCCTACTGTCCTGAGGGAAAGAGGGATCAAATGCTATGAAACAGTTTGTCTTGTTCACAGTCTGAAGCCCTTATGTGATAGTGGTTGGACCAAATTCTTTCTTGTGGTGTTTTCTCAGAGCCTGGCTAGTAATGCTTTTCTTGCTCTCTGGTCTTCTCTTGCCTTTTTTTTTTTCTGTTTTTCTGCCATTTATTTCTTCCAACAAAACCCCAGCAATGTTGCTCCAGCCACGAACCTCTGCTATTGTCCCTTGCCACCTGAGTCCATGGTAGTAATTGCTGGTCTCCCAGTGATCTGGCACAATGAAGAACTAACTTCTGCCACTTCACTGAATGCAGGCTGAGGATTAGCTCACAGTAAAAGTGTAACTAATGTCATGTAATACAAAGACTTACCATTTTCTCTAAGGACTTCTTCCCCCAGCAGCTTTCTTGCATCATTCAGTAATCTAAATTAAAATGACCCTGCCCATTCCCCATCTTTTTACCCGTTTTCTGCCTGTGTGCTTGTTCCCAAAGATGTTTGTTGTGGGATGCCACTTCACCAGAGGGGAATTAGGAGGACATTATGCACTAACAGTGACGTTGCCTTCTTTGCCTGGGTGGGTGAGAAATGAAACAATATCTAACTTGTCTGGAGTTTTTCTTTTTCTCTTTAAATCTTCCACTGTGTATTTTCATACTAGACTGCCATGTGTCCCACATTTACCATGAGATTGTCACAACTTGCCCTTGGAGATTACTGAGGAAACACCTATCCATGCTTCCATTTTCTCCACAAATGGGGCTTCTACTTGAAGGAGGAATGATACTTTTCTTGACCAGTTTACATGTGCATCTTCTAAAGGGTCTGTGCTGTGGCTATGTCTAATTCTTGTAGAAACCCTGGTACCAGGAGGTGTTTGTAGTTGAGGAAAAGCAGAGAGCACCACAGTGCCTAGGTCACAACCTGGCACTTCAGTCCCTCTTTTCTTTCTCACCTCAAGCGCGTGATTTTTTGTGCCCCATTAATGAGAACTTTCTCCAAAGCTTACTGCAGTCAGCAAGATACTTTTCAATGGTTTTCTTTTGGGACCAGTCCTGCTGTAACCTGAGTTTTGGCCTAACTCTGCTAACCTAGCTGAAGTAGATTAGAGACCACTCTTCCCAGAAGGTTACAGGGGCCACCCTTATTTTGTGTCTGTGTGCTGAAATCCCAAACTCCTGTGTATCCCAGGCTGAGCCATGCAGGCCTTTTCTTTTGAAGCCTTAACCCAAGCAAAAGACATCCACACCACCATGCACAGAAATCAGAATGTGTTTCCCTCCACTCTCAGTACCATGATCCTTGAAATCAGGCTTTGCTGTGGGTAGCGACTCTTTATAGCGGCTTCGCCTCACTTCCTCACTTTCCCTGCCATTTAGCAACCAGGAAAAGTTCTTCCAGACCAAAAATATTACTCACCCTTTGATCACCCATACCAACAAGGGTGCAGTGCTATAGAGGACACGCTTTGCTGCAGTATAACTGGAGAACAAAGAAAGGCTGGTTTGTACCATCAGCCTTGCACAAGGCATTCAAACGGAGATGATGACTGATTAAAATGTGACGAGGCTTGTTTTTGAGCCTATCTTTCCCACCTCTGCAGTCTCAGTCCTGGACAGACAGGGTGCTCAGGTCAGTCACTTGCAGGGGCTTCAGTTCTGACCCTTCAGTTTCAGACATGTGAACAGCAGTTGTCCACGTGATTTAATGGAGTGTGTGATCCTCTTGTTATCACGTACTATAAAATCCAGAAGTGACAGATCACCTGGGCACATGGCAGGTCCCAGAAGTATTGCCTGGCAATGCTGTCGCTCTGTTGCAGGCTATCAAATTAATACACAGTTCAAATTTTCCATCTCACAGTATATTGCCTTGCACTGACCTGGTGAGAGGCAGGGAGAGGCAGCTGCAAATGGCCATTTGCATCGAAAGCTCCCCAGTCACTCCTAATTAGAGTGACCACATCTTTTCCCAGCTAACGAATTGCTCCCATCTGTGAAATTAGAGCTACTCATTTTTGTTTTGTTTAAATCAAAATTATAGGGCTCATATGGCAGGCTGTCTGCTGCCTCCAGGTACCCGGCTTTCAGGCCGTGATGCTGAATGGAAGGCGAGAGTGAACGCCACGACTGTTGTTTTGTCTCGGGCTGTTTGTCTGGGCTTTGACAAGGAGCACACACAGAGCAACCCTGGCTTTGCGTGAACTGTCCAGGCAGAGAGGAGAATGGCTTCAGGGACCTGCTGGAGACCTGGGGCTCACCAGCCAGTGATGAGTCAGTGGAGATGCTTTCTGCATAATGCTTCTCCGGGAGTCTGACCTATTGATTGCCAGGAGTCTCAATAAATTTAGATCTCTAGTTTGTGTCTGTGCTCCCTAAGCAGGGGTAGGACAATGATTAGCTGCAAAGATCAATACAGAGAAGTCTTTTAATCGATCACGTAAAATGTGTCCTTCGTCACTGATGGTGTGTTAATTGGGATTTAATTCTTGAGAGGGCATTCACCTGTCCCTCCCAGTTTTCCCTCTGCTCTTGAAGCCCTGGTTGAGAAATCTGGGATAGCTTGAAGGTTAGAAAGATGGAGAATCGAGGCTTTGTTATTCTTGTAATATTATTTCCACTGTACCCTGTCAGTCTCCACCTTGATGAAATGCCTATCTGCATCTTTCAAAGAGAAGTCCTCTTTTGGGAGTATAGTTAGCATCCTGGCACGCTGATGCATTTCTCAGCCAAAGGCTTGGTAGCAGGGTGGACTTAGTGCCTGACTGCTCCCTGCCAGCCACCAGAGATGCATGGGCCTCCAAGATGCTGCCAGATGCCCAGAGAGTTGGCAACCCAGGACATCGTGGTGCCTTGGCTCTCCCAAGACAATGTTTCCTGTGGAGAGGCTTCCAGCCATCCCCACAGCCGACCTGCTCACTGTTGCTGATGCAGCTGTCCTTTGCATCTGTAGCTTTCACCTACGGCTCAGGATTTGAGTAAGGACAGAGCAACAAACTCTTACCCCACCTGTGTGGCTCAGCCTGGGAGAGGCTTAGGGGCAAGCTGCCTTGATCAGAAGCACAGCCTGAAGGAGTAGCGTCTTCCCTGTAGTCCATAAGGAGTGCAGTGCTGTCCTCAAAACACAGAGGTCTGAAAGGAAGAGAGCTAAGTTTCTTTTTCATACGTGTGTAAGATGCAATGTTTGCTTCTGTTTCTTTTTAGATAGATTTTTTTTTTGCCATGGGAATAGACCCCTCTTGTTGTGAGAGGGAGAGATCCGGTTTATCCAGGGGATGCCTCCCTCAGCCTCTACCTTCTGCTCCCTGTGATGGACCCTGTGCCTGCAGCTGATCTCTCACTGGGGTGCAGCTAGCGCCAGGGACAGGGTCGGGCTGTGAGGGGACCTCGCAGGCTCCATTTCCAGAGCAGTGGCTTTTCCAGAGCAAATCTTGTTGAGCCTGTGCGACAGGAAGAAAGCCAAATGTGAGAAGGATATGACATGCACTTTACCCTAAGTCCTACTATGCTGTAGCACTGCATAGCTAAGTTTTATTATTTTCATCCCTCCAGCAAAATCTATCAGTCTGTTCCTCATGAACAAATTCAGGATTATTGCCAGTCCTCACAGTCCCTCACCCACATAGGGAAAATCTTTTAATTCTTTTGTTTCCTTTGGGACTTTCCAGTTCCAGCCTTGGCAAAACAAACCCTGTCACCGGCTGGAAAATGGAAGCAGCAGCATCCCAACTAAAAGCTCTGGCATTTTTTCTTACTGTAAATTCTTTAATCTCTTTTAACAGATGACTTCTCTAGGGCCATTGTATTACCTTTCTGCTAGTCTTCTGATGGTATTCTATTTATCTAAACCAGTAAATATGTATATTTGCAGTACATATTTCAGTTATCCAGAATAACTGTATAGGATATTTGTTACTCAGTAACCACCTTACAATAGATATTGAAAAATTACTGCAAATTGTGTGATTGTATGCACATATACAGTTCTTGGATACAACATCCATGACATTTCCTGGTTATATTTAGCTAATTAATTAATATTCATACACAGGTCCCAAATTCCTTCATGCTGCAAAGTATTTTGGGGGATGGAGAAACAAAGCAGTGAAAGGAATCTCTGCCACTCCCAACACAGTTACATCTCCCATGACTTCAAGGAGGGTCCGTGGTGGGAACCAAATTCACCTCTGTGCACCAGCTGCGTATTTAAGCATCTTTCTTAGCACCACGATCTCTCCCCTTTCATTTTCCTGGGCTTGTGAAGTCTATGAAACAGCCAGTTGCAGTCTGCCTGTACAGCAGACACTGGGAAGAGAGATTGCACCAGCAGCTTTGTAAGCAGAGCTGTCTTTGTGCAAGGCACAAGAAGCTTAGGGTGAGACCTAAGCATCTTCTGATTTCTGGCACAGGGGGACTCTGCATGGCAATGTCTTGGTGTTGCTGTTGTGTCCTCTGATTTGAAGGAGGACCAGCTGGTGCAGTCCTCAGATCTTTCTATTCACTGCACGGCTATTGCATGTCATCCACCAGAGAAGTTTCTCTTCCCTACCCCTTTCTTCAAGGGAGGGGCTCGGGGGGAGCCGTTTTTCCTAATGCTTTCTTCAGTGATGGGATTAAGCAGGACCTGCTCCTTTAAAAAGTGTTCCCTTCCCCATCATCCTCCCTCCTTCCAATTACAGCACTAATTTCAGTAATGGAGCATTAATGGAGTAATGGACTGCTGAAGCTGGCCTGAAGGAACTGTAGTGCTCAGCACAAATTGAGTAAATAAACCATATATTAGATTTCTAAACAATACTTTTAGTCTAGTCCCCAGGGAAAGAGAGTTGTCAAGACTTACTTAAGTCAACCCAGCAAAATGTATGCAAAAGATTCACCGATTCATACCCCGGAAAATGGCACCAGTGGCCTGAAGCGTCAGTGAATCTCTCACGTAAATCTCACTGTCCTGACACAGAGAGCTTTGTGCTGTTTCCTTCTCCCAATTCCTCTTCTTTGATTTATTTACCAATAAGCAGCTTTGTGCCTGCTTCTATTTATGTCTTGCTGGAGAGCTGTCCCTGTACGCTGATAGAGAATGACTTGCAATTGTAAGGAGAGAGTTATCATGGAGCTGTATGAAGTGATGGATGAGAGTAGTGCTCTAAACACTTTTTAGTCTGGGAAAGTCCTGATTATTTTTTTCTTCCAAACGCAGCAGCCCACTGTCAACATCTTTATTCCTTTAAATTAAAAATAAGCTTTGCACTACCTTAGCCAAATAAATAGAAATGAGTAATGAAGTACTGACTATCCAGATTTACCCCACTGGCATGAGGGTGACTAATTGTAATTTAGTTACCCTTGAATGCACAGGCCGCAGTCAAGGTTTTCCTAGGCAGCGTGCAAGCCGGGTGAGAGCCAAATGCGGAAGACAGGGATTATGAACCGAGGCAAAGGCACAGAGTAGTAAAATTACTTTTTTATGTCACTCTCCACATCAGCGGGAGAACAGGGGTAAAATCCAGGACTCAGACCAACGCCATGACTACAAGCAAACTTTTTGCATCTTCAAGGAGCAGTCATGAAAAGCCATAATTCCTACAGGGCAGCAACTTGTGGGTGTTCAACATCCCACAAGATGAGTATTTACTTTCCATGAGCTTCAGTGTGTTCTGAGAGCAATCTTTTGAGCCTTTGTGGCAGAAATTAGCAGGTTTTTTCTGCTTTTATTTCCTCTCAGCCCTGATACAGGCAAGAGTGAGCGAAGACAGCTCTAGCTCTTCTTGTTCATGGGTTTTATTCAGCTGTGCCATTGCTAAGAATAAGCTAAACAACGTCAGCTTAAGCTTGAATTGAAAGAAGGAAGATTGCTTTAGTCCTGTAATCAGGCTGGACATGGGGTCCAAACCATAGCATTTTATCTGGGGGAGTTTTACGCAGACATCATTAATTTGTTTCAGATGTCTGACACTTAGAACTTTGGTATGTTAAAATCACTCCCTCACCTGACCTCTGGATAAAACACGTGAAAGAATTAAAATCCACTGATGTATACCAGACTGAGATGATGTAGTGTCTCTTGGGGTGTAATGCAGTGTCGCTTGCAATCCTTATTTTTACTGGGGGTAATTTTGAATGATACGTATAAGAAAAAGCACACACTCTGTACTTACTGGTTATAGTAACCTAGCAAACTGAGCCATTAAATCCTGAAATCTGCTTTTACAGCTGACTGAGATAGGTAATTTGGGCATGCTCTGGATATGTAAAGGAACTGCAACACTTTTTTATCTGTGTGGGAAGAGTAACACATTACTCTATGAATAATTTGCTAGGCACAAAAACAGGTAGATCTCCAGGAGTGGTGAGCTTATCATTGAACACTCACATCCAGGAGTATGGATTGAAGAGCTTGGAAGAAATCTGTGCTCCAATTGAAATGATATGCAAGACTTCCATTTTAAGAAATGGACTTTTATAATATTTCCACTGAACTCATAAGCTTCCTGTTTTCACAGCATTAATCTCTTGAATCCAATCAGACTGATGAGCTCTCCTCTCAGTATCATCCTCTCCCAAGCGGAACAGCTCTAGGTTATCCATCTCGACAAAACACCACACCTGCGAACTTCAGATCCTCCTTTTATGTGGCCTGCATTTGTCTCCTTCCCTGGCATGTCTTCCTGGAGAATCCTGGTGGTGCACAGCCCTTCATCCCTCCTTGTTGCATTTGTTCCTCCTCCCTTGCAATTTCCCCCATCCATTTTCCTTGCCACTTCAAAGTTTTAGAAGTGTATTTCCCATCTGTGACTCTCTTGCTTCTACCACTGAGTGAAACTACTTCTCTGCTCTTTGTCACATCCCACCACTTTCTTCCCTAGCCTATACTCCATCTGGCTGCTTACCCTTTCTTCACCCAATGTAAGTATGTGAAAGTCTTACCCTTACAAGACCCTGCCCTGGATGCCACTTGATCTTGCTTCGGTTTTCTTCATTTCGACTCTGACCTCACTTGAAGTACTGCTTATAAATACTGTCTGGAGTTTTCTTCTCCCAAATTTCAAGCTGCTTCTTCAAAGCTTGCAAGTCTTAAAGCTGCACTGTATGTGCATGCATATAAAATGTATATCTTCTCTGCTAATGTTGTCAGAAGGAACAAGGACCATGTTGATGGGAATTTTCAACAAACACCACATGCTCCAACTCAGACAGCTGCCATGGAAACTTCATCCAGAACTTTCGCAAAGCAGATGAAAATAAAATTTTGTGATGAGAAAAGTGTCAGGGAGCTTAAATAGCAGACTGTTGCTTGGTCGTTAGTCCTTTGGCAATCAGAAAGCACATTGCTGCCAGCTCTCCAGCCTTGTGCACAGAAATCAGAGTATGTGAGGATAACAACCTCATTAAATGAATATGAATTAAGTTTTCAGTTAAAAGAAAAACTATCCTACTTACACCTTTAAAATCTGAGCTATTAAATTACAGTCTGTTTTCTATGCCTTTGTGATGTGGCTACACACACTGATGAGATGCCAAAATAATGTCCCTAGAGCCTGGAGATACCAGCTTTTCCACTGTTCCCTGTGCTCGAGAAGGAAAGGCAGTGGGATTGTTAAGAAGAGCCAGTTGTAGAGGATGCTCTTCTGACATGGCAGTTTGTTTGGTGGACCTGATCTAGAGCTATCTGACATAATTGAGATCTGAGGGAAAACAGCCTTCTGCCCCTTCCCTGTTAAGCAGTGTTTGCATTCAGATGGTGATTTGGAATGTCATTCTGTTATTTTTTGGTTTTGCTTTGTGATATGAGACGTTTAGCAATTGCCAGGATAAATACAGTTATATCTTAAGGGTGGCTGGGGTTTTTGTTGCTGGGTTGTTTTTTTTTTTTCCTGAGAATTCCTAGCTATTTTGTGAAACTCCCTGGGTGCTGGGGGAGTCTCTCCTCTCCACCACTCCATTGCTTAATATTCTTAAAGACTTGTTAATTCCTTATAGCCTATCTAAAATCCATTTCAAATCATCTTTGGTTTCATATTCAAAGCCATGTTGTCAGGTCATCTGCACTGAAATACTCCTATTGTCAAAGATAAGAACAACCACATATCAAAGGTTTTTTTGTTCGTTCTGCAGAGAGTTTCTCTCCAGTGGAGGATGTGGAAAACTTCTGAATTATTTTTATGCAAGGTGAGTGCTTTTTTTGTTGTACTTTAGCACGTTTGGGAGAGGAGACCAAGAGTAAGATACCCAATATGCCTGATCTGCTGCAAATGCGTTCTTGCATTAAGGGAATAGTCTTTCAGACACCTCATGGGAGCTGTTTTGCCTGATCTCTTGGGCAGTGTATATTACATCCGTGGGGAAAGTTTGGATGGAAAAACAGTTGTTGATAGATACGTGTGTGTATTCATCTTCACCCTCTTCCTACTCCCAAACCCTGAAAACTTGGCCAGAAATAGATATTCCCTTAGATGAAATCTATTGGAACAAAGCCCCTACAAAATTTTGCAGGAAAACTTTCACAGGTTTGTAGCAAACCTAGCTTTACCAATGTGACTAGGACAGCCCCTGGGGTTTTGTCTGCCTCTGAGCCTTGTTCTGACCTTAGGGTTGGGGGTTTTTGCTTGTTCTAGCAGCATTTTGGGGTGCACAGGTTATATGTTTCTCCAAGACTAGATGGCCCACAGGAAAGGAGGAGGAAGCAAAATGAGAGCATGGTTCCTAATCTGGGCCAGCATCTTCTCTGCCACGTCGTCTGAGTGGTGGCCCCTATCAAGGGAACACCTCCCAAAGATAGTACTCAACATTAGTGCTGACTGCCAACCTGAGGAAAACCATGGACTAGCCAGCTCTGCATGCTGCTCCCTCCCGTTTCGCTGGTCCCTGCCCACCAGTCTGTTCAGACCAGGAAAAGCCATTGGGTAGGTGACAAGAGCCAAGGAATTTGCTGAATGTGTCGGGCTTGATAGCAGCCACCCCTTGCCAATCATGTTTCGCTGCTGCAGGGCAGATGCACAAAATACATCCCAGACCTTCCTCCCAGTGGGAGATAAGCCCTGGAGCCCTCCATGGACTAGGGTTGTATGTGTCCTTTTCCCCATATGGTGTGAAATGGGCTCTTCTGCTCTACTGGCTATGGGCAGCTAGTAGGATTTTGATTTTATTTTTTTTTATTATTGAAGACGCTTTGATAAGCTTGCATTTAGGCTTGGTTACCCTGTAGGTAGCAGAGACATGTGAGGGTATAATTCCCTAGGCTTGGCTCCACCACTGAGGTATGGAGCAGAAAACTGTGTTGTTGCAAAAGAAAAGGAAGGCATTAAGACACACAATCCAGCAAAAGGTGCAGTGCAGCTCTCCCCCGCCCCAGATGGCTGTGTGGCGCTGAGCCATGGTAGGTGCAAGCCTAGGAGGGGAAAGACGATGCTGAAGAATGTGCTGTTACGTATTTCCTCAGGTTTCCCCTCCTTGGCAGAGTTATGCTAGGACCGCAGACTTGGCAGTCGTAATGGAAAGCTGTCTTCCCCTGCAGCTCTCCAGGGACCTTCCCTGGCACTTTGCCTGGCTCTGGGCACTGGGCACTGCAGCAGGGAGCTGAGCTCTTGCAAAGAAACATTGCACGTATCTGTGCAGCCCCACGGAGGGCAACGCAGAGGTCCTCAAACTTCCCTACCATACTGGAAAGGAAGACGAAGATAATGCATTCTCCTCTTACAAGCACTAATTAGCCAGACATGGTATTGCACTCACAGCAACATCATTGCTTCCAGGACCAAACTGAAGGCCTCTGCATTCTATGGAATCTCCACGTAGGTGGGACACCTCCGTCTTGTGCTGTGGATGCTCTCAAACTTTACATAAAGTGGGCAGGCTTGAGCCTGAAAGTAAAGGTACAGCAAGAGCTTGTCATCATGACAACAGTCTTTCTGGAGTCATGATTCTGGAGTTTCACTGAGATTTTGGGCATCATTTTTAATTTGTGTGAAAATAATCCTAAATATCTGCATGAGATGAATTTCCAAAATGCAACAAACTAGGAAAAACTTGAAAATCTTTCTCAGCTGCTGTTATGCTTCCTTATGCAATAACCATTTTAAGCCCGACTCCCAAAGGAAATGCAGTACATGGAATCTGATGGTGCACATTGTATGGTGTGTGTATGGCTACCTCTGCCTCAAAAATAACTTTAAAAATCACTGGGCAGCAGTAAACAGTTCAAAGATGTTTAAAACTTACAGGTTTCATGGCAGTGACTATCTGATTAGGGGATAGACAACCTATTAATGCCCCAGCTGAGGGAAATGGTGAACTCATCCCTTCATTGACACCACAGAGCTCAAAAGTGCACACACTCCCAACATTAGGAACCATTTTGGTCAAAAATTTCAGTTTATTAGACACCAAAAACCACAACTGCAAGATGCAAAACCATAGGAAATCAGTTTTCTTTGGTCCCAGTTCTTGCAGAGCTATAATTTCCTAAGAGACTGGCTCCCAGAAACCCTTGCACACTTTGATCCTTCAGTAACGCCTATAAATTTCCATCCCCTGTTTGGAGTCTGTAATGCATGAGGCTGTGGCCATGCATTGAAAAAGGACAAGAAGGTCCCTCTGCCATTACTTTCCCTTTTCTCATCCCTCCTGGGTGAAATGTAAGCCACCGATTAAGTGCACTCTTCAGTCACAGCGATTGTTTCCCTGAAATCCCTTCTGAAAAATGACATCTTTCATTCAATACTGTTACTGAGTTACTGCCACAATATAGAAAGTATTTTCCATCCTTCTTCTCAGGCAATGGGGAGAAATTAACAGTCGGTAGAAGATGTTTATCATCAGTGCTGTTTTCTGGGGCTTGGGATGAGAGAAGGAGCCAACAACTGAGAGATCTCAGAGATAATGTTACAGAGGGACAACTTACGCTCTCACTTTTCCTCACCTTTCTCCCTTTCTCTCGCTGTTTCTTTTCCACTTGCACCATCCAGCACATGTAGTCTGTGTCAGGGGCTGGGAGAAATGCCTCACGTCTCCTTCTCCCACCAGTATTGCACCTGCCTCTGGCTGTGCTTTTGAAAGTCCTTTGGGGTTTGAGCCTCTATTTTGCCGTGTTGTCTGTTATGCTCTTATTTTACAGAGTGCTGTTGAATTGCTAACACTCCCGTGCACTGCCACGGAAGCAGGGAGACCTCATGTCCCTCAAGACGGGAGCATATTCTTACCACACTGCTGGCCAGAAGAGACAGGCAGGTTGGGTACTTTTAAATCTTATTTGCCAAGATTTTTATTTCGCCATTGAGAATCCAGCCCAGAATTAATTTTTGAAGTTGTCATGCTGTTTTATGAAGTTGCCTTTTGTGGATATCTGCGTACCATGGTGGTGGATATAAAGTGTTTTCTTGCTTGATTTATCACCCTTCTGCATCACACAAGTATAGAAGTCTGTGATTTTCATATATATATAAATATATATATTTATAGAGGTCCATGTGTTGGTCACATGTTGAATATAATTTAGGTGTGCGGATACTTGCAGTCTGGAAAAACGGGCCAACGTTTAGCTGAAAACGTCAAGTACTTGGAAAGCAGAAGTGGAAAGGCTAGTAGGGAGGGGAGAGGAGGTAACTGGGGCAGAGGGAGCCCTTAAACAAAAGAGTAGTTCTTAAACAGCAAGTGTATTTGTCTTTGATGCTGGCAGAGCTGTACAGGCTCTACAGGAAGTTCTGCACTGCTGGAGGGCTGCTTTCAGCTGAGACACTGGACCCAGGTCCTGTTTTTTCTGGCCCTGGTGACTGTCCAGAAGGAAGTGAGAGATCCTATGACACTTTTTGGAAGACAAGGACATGATCCCACTGCTGTGGATAAAATTTCCTGTCTGGCAATAAAATGTGTTCCGCTCTGTGGATGGTATTAACAGGTGCCAACATCAGGCTCTACAGGCTGTTTTTTAAAGCTGTGTAGTCCTCAGCTGGCATAAGTCAGGATTGCTGCTTAGATGGTGGAGCTGCAGGAATTTTTCCCTCTTCCTTTGCTTGGGAATTATTTACTTCCTCTTTGGTTCTAACATCAGTTTGGCTGAACATAGAAAATGAATTATATCATCAAAACCTACTTTAAGAGTCATGATATGAATGTAATTTGGTACAAAAAAAGGTTACGTGCAAGCAATTGAACAGAGGCTGTCTAGCGACATACATTTTCTAGGAAGATAATGTAGAGCACCTGAAGCTAAGAAATTTCCTGTTGCACTAACTGTAGAAGTCTTCTGAACTGACAGAAATTAATACCTTGAGAATCCAGTTACACATGATTACCCTTGAAAGAGCATCATGAAGGGCTCTGTGTCTGCACAAGTTGATTTGTTGATTATAATTTAAAGCATTTTGATGTCTCAAGTTAAGGTCATTCCATTGTTGTGTTTCTCCGTTTTGCAATTAGCTATAGGTGATTTGTATGGAGCACAAAATATGACTAGCATTTCTTGAAATTAATACTGAGATGGGTGGAAAGGGAGAACAAGAGAAACAAGCAGAAACTTATTTAACAGGCTGGCTGCTGAATGGTAGCAACATGGCTTGACTCAAAGCATTACTGCTTTTAGCATACGATTTATTGCTAATGCTCCTTCCCATGACTGGCCTTCAGCCTTTGATGTCAGTCAGCTCTGAATTAATTACTTTGTAATGCAAAGTGAAAGTGCAGTAAATTTGGTTTATTCCCTGTTCCTCTCTGCAGTTGTTGTGTTAACTTGCCTCCTCTGTGTTTGCTGGCCCTCTCGCCCTCCCCACAAAGCACCGTCTCATTTGTGAATTCAAAAACCTGGGGGGTGTGTATGCACATGTTGTATTGCCTTACAATAAATGGAGCCTTTTAGCCAGGGCAAGCAAAACTTATGTAGGAATGTAAGAGATCATATCTTGGGGTGAAAATCAATATTAAGATGTACAATTGCTCCCATGGTATTGAAAGAATTAGTTGATCTACATGCCAAATGACAGCTCCCTTGATAACAGGGATTATGTGTCCTGTCTTTCCAGGCTGTGCTCTGTTGGGCTGCTCGCTGGGTCCCTCAGGCAGAGATAATCTAATTAGTACAACAAAGACCAGGTCGATTTAAAAAAAAAAAAAGGGGGGGTATTGGAGAGAGGGGCTGCGGGGAAATAAATGGCAGCAAGAAACAGGCTCTGTGAAAGAAGTTGCAGAGGAGGAGGGGAAAACTGGGAGTACAAGTTAAGGTCAGTTTGGTTCCTCAGACATTGGAAATACAGACCCACCAGACTATTACCAGACAAACCCCAAATTAGCAAGTGCTTACAGCCTTCACAAGCACTCATTCAATCACACCCTCCGAAAGGAGGGAGTCAAGGAAACAAGACAGCGTTGGGCTGAGCAGAAAGGAGGTGGCTTGGACCCAGAGACGCTCGTCCACTGCAAAGTCACAGGCATCTGCTGCAAAGACAGCTTGCGAAAAAATGCTTTACCACAAAAAAAGCAACAACCCAGGAACAAACAAGACAACCCAACACTTTTTCCCTTTACTAAATTATGTGAAAAGAGCTTTTTTTCTTTTCCAGCCAAAGGCTGGGACTTGGAATCAGCTGTAGGCAATGAAGCTGTATTGCCCATGCTAAGTACGAGGTGAATTGTTTTTCTGAGGACAGGGCGAGGTTTCAAGAGGCTTCTCTGAGTGAGGGTCTGGTTTCTCCATCTGCCACAGTTACACCAAGGCAGATGCCGCTTGCTGTCAGCTGTGCACAGACGACTGGTTCTGAGGCACTGCAAGTTTCTGAGTTGTTTTAAAATTAATAACTGTCAGCTATCCCCTCTGAGCCCACTATCTAGCAAGCATTAGTTGGAATAAGAGCTGGATTTTCCTTCCTGGGTGCAACCCGTGATACTGACTTTTGCAGGCACTGTATCTGCTCTGTCAGTGCATCCTATCAACCCCATCAGCACCAAGTTCCCTGGACAGCTGTGATTGCTTTTGGGGAGACCCAGATGGATGGATGAGGGTGGGTACATCCTCAGTGGGTGTAAACTGACCTGAACTCAGAATACATTCCCTCCTAAATGATGATGGCATAGAAGAGAGTTGCTTAGGCCTGACACTGGGCCTGTAGTTGACATTTTTATGTGAGCTTCTGGCAACAGATGTTAGTACTTGAATATTTTCAGTCTTGTTTCTGCTTTCAGATGGAAAGAGAGGCTGGATCTCTGCATACAGTTTGTGCGAGAACTCTATAGCCCTAGGCTTTTCCATTCTTTCCCAATCTTTTCTTAAGGGTGGATCCGGGATTTGTCCTGTCCTTTATCAGTATGTTCCTGAAGTTTAATTCAACTCTAATTCATTACTAACAGACGTGAAGTGCTTTGGTAGTTGTATCTAGGATTTTGATGCAGTTCTCCCTCCAAGGCAGGTATTGCAATCGCTCAGCCATGCAGCTGGGTGCAGGTGTCTTCAGGCCATATAATCTGGTAGGCTTAGGGGACTGGATGGCTGAAAGAAGGCTCGCTCACATCTGGAAGTTGCCTTTTTTCCTAAGGATCATGAGCACAAGGAGTTCAGGCATTTTTGCACAGCTCCCCACTGACCCTCGAGTTCATGTCATCAGACCCAATCTTTTGTCTTGGCAAGCATTCACACAAATAAGAGTACTCTAACAATGGGATCTTTCTTTTCGTAGCTTCCCTTTCCCTTTCCCCTTGTCCCTTGCTGCCTCTCTCTCCTACACTGGAGATAGAAAATTTGGAGACGGCAAGGATGAGATCACCACTTTGCAAGGAGTGACAAGAAAACTGGCCGCAAAATTTGGGGCTCTGCATAGCCTTTTCCCAGGGAGCAGATCTGATGTTATTTCCCTATCCCCAACTGCACAGAGACATCAGCACTTTAGAGACAGTGCTTGCCAGCTGCTTGGGTAAGACTGCAGATAAGGCGCAGAGACGAGGAACTATCAAAACATGAACGTCTAGCACAGGCTGTGCATTCCTGGCTTTGCTGTATTTACTCAGTTTAATCACATGAGCTTATAAACTGTAATTAGCAAGGCATAGAGTTGTTACCTGTTCTGGGGAATGGAGCAGTCTGAGTTACACTGGGGATGCAATATGGGTCTTCATCATCCTTCGCTTCAGTTGTGAATATAGATACGTGAACTTATAAACAGCTTTTAGATTTGCATAATGCTTTAGAAACAAATGAAAACAAGTTATACTGTGGCATTGGAACTGGGGACTCCAGATTTCCTATGGATTCCTGCACCAGTGCTGCCTCAAAGCCCCAACTTCAGGTTACTCTCCACGTATTTACTAGGGTTTTCCCTTTCCCAGCACAGTGCTGTTGCATTCACCTGAACCATCTGCTAAAAGTCCATGTCACCACAACTGAGCTCTCGACAGTTGGCAGTCTGACCTGTCTGTGTGCTCGTGGATGGTAGGGCAGACCCAAAACAGCCAGGAGTCTCTTGGATTCATGCTATAGCTCGTCCTTCAGCAGAGGCGCTAAGTACGTGCCCCCTCCTCCCTCTAGTCCCAGTTTTCACCAGAACTGCAGGAATTTCCTGCACTGACCGTCTGGACTCAGACATGTTTTTGCAAGTGTGTGCTCTTTGTTTCCACTGAAATGGAATAAAAACAAACCAGCAGAAGGAAATTCAATAAAAATTACATTTGATAGACCCAGAAAAATGTGATTTTTTTAAAAGAAAGACTACCATTTAAAAGCCCAGAAGCAGACATTCCTTACTGTCTGACTCCTATTGAAAGTTCAAATTGACATCACCCAGCACTCAGTTCCTCCTACCTGTGTGGTTCTTTTTGCTTTATTAAAATCAGCAACAAGAAGTCTGTCAGGGATGTTCTCAAGCATCCTGCCAATGCATAATAACTTCTTCACAGTATTTCACAGTTCTTTCTAGCACTGTGCTTTACCTTACGGATGCTAAGGTTTTGGAAGGCGTTGGGACCATTTTTATTTATTTTTTGTCCATTGCGCACGACAGCTGTCTAGCTGAAAATTCAGTGTACCATCACTAAATAACAAGAACTCAAGCCTTGTTACCGAGTGCTATGGCATTTATACCTTTGGAGAGCCACCATCCTTTGCACACCCATCAGCGCAAAATGTGGGCTGCTGCATATTATAGTAAGCATTTGTATCAACTGAGGGCAAAACATTTCATTTTACCCATTTCTATTTCTGTAAAACCTTGCACTTTGATGTGTGATACTTTTTTCCTAAAGAATTTCACATCAGGTGACAAATTGTTAAAACTGCTCTTCCTCACTTTACGCAACAATTTTCAAGTTCAGTTCCATGGTCTGGCAGATGGTGTAACTTTTGATATGAGCCATAGTAAATTACCATGCTATTTAACAACTACTTACAGCTCATTCTGTGATCATTCAGTGCCTTGGGATATTGTGCTTTCTGCCTAATTGCAGGTTTAACAAAAATGTATTGCAGTCATTATGCCATTATGTTATGAGAGTATAAAGATTAGAATAGAGCAAATCAGATAAAGTTGAGTGAGACTTAGCTGTCTGCATGGGAATGCTAGGAATCGTGTCTCTCACCCTTGCAGGCCAGAAAGATAATTTCCTGACTACTAAGTAGTGGTTGGTTTTAAAAAAAAATCTATTAGGCATCGTCTCTGCACTCAGGGGAAATGTCTATCAGCAAAACTGATTAGAGATAAGGGTAAGCAGATGTCAAAACAGAAGACCACCAAAGAACTAATGTTCTGAAGTGAATGGGGAGAGACCCAGCAGGTAGTAAAAGTAGACTGGGTTGCTGTGTCATGGCTCGGGGCCAATCCTGCCCTCCTTTCAGCTCCAGGGAGAGATTTGCTGGAAAAAAGGATGGTAAGATTGGACTCTGTATCTTTTACGGGAGAAAAAGTGGTTTTTGTGCAATCATTTTTCTGGCTGAATTTGCATGTGTGAGTGTGTGTTTTGGTTTTTTCACAAACTGCTTCTGTAACCTAATGACTGAATGGCAATTAAAAGTATTAGGGAAAGAACTGAGAGGATGTTCTGCAGAATTTCTTGCTTTTCCTGTAACCACAGAGGAGCTGAATTTAAATGATCTCCCTCTGTATAAAGAGCTTCTCTGTAATACTCAGTTTTATCACAGGCTTTACTTGAATTAAGTCTCCAGTTATGGGGCTACACAAGGTTTAAAAAAGGGCCAGTAAAGAAGTTCTGATGAGGCTTCTGTTGTAGGAGCAGATCCCTGAATTTCAGTATGTTGTAAGAACATAACAGGCTTTATCAATATTTTATGGGGGAATTCATGAGAACAAATAGTTTTATGATGCCAAATTATTTCTATGAAATTTCTAATAGTATTTCACAGTCACCCTGCTGATCCTTAACTTCATACCAAGAGATGTAAAACACTCTCCTCTCTTCTCTTGTCCTCCTCTGCCAGTGTCCTGGTTTCAGCCGGCCAGAGGGACCCGCAGCACTACCCTGCCACTCTTTTTTTTTTCAGAGAGATGCCCACACGCATTAGAAAACGGCTTTCAGGCAACCTTTGCGAGCTAGCTGAAAAGACATTTTAGCATTTTAGCAAGGCCTGTATGAGAGTTTTACCACTCATCTTTGCCACACCACCACAGGAGAGGAGACACTGGTGGCAGGGACATGAGGAGGGCATAGCATGACTCCTCCCCTCTCCCAGTCAGCCTCCAGTCATGCCAGAGTCCTGAGGCACTCACATGAGGGTATTAGCATTAAGCAAGAGGAAGATTTTTCAGGTGTGGAGCATTTCTGGCGCTGGCTCTGCCTTAAAGCAGCACACGTTGCAGGTCAGGCTCTGCATTTCACAGCAGCCTTCCTGTTCCTAAAGTGTTCGAGGATACTCCTCTCAGTGAGGTTCCCAGCAAGACAGCCCCCCAGCAAAAAGCTGTCATTGCTTAGAGCTAGGTCCGGCTTCATTTGTGCTTATTTGAACCCATAGAGCTTTTTTTCTGACTAGCAGAGCTGCTTTGTTTCTGCATGGTTTTCCCCGGCTATCCACAACACACATACCTGACATCTCTGGCCCCTCCTGTGCATCGGCCAGACAGGCACAGCCAGAGCTGGATCAGAGCCCACCAGACACAGAGTCACCTTCGATGCACGCACTGAACTGACTACATGCTCTCGCTGCATCAAGATGAATGCTACAACCGCCCAGGATCTGCACAAGGATGCATCCAGACAAAACCAGAGTCAGGGGAGCCCTAGATTAAGCCGCTGCAGTGTGCTAAGTTTGTTGTGGGATGAATCCTTACTCAGGCAAGTAAGGGAGGCCTGTCCCTGTACCAATTTGCAAATGCCTCATATAGCTACATCATTAGAGAGATCACCCTCTCCATGCAGGAGGGCGTTTACACAGTTGGCCTTCATGCCTGGATCCCTCCACTTCTCTTTGTGCCCACTGTCGAAGCAGGATTTCATTACCTAATTTGGGAGATGTTGGGAGAACTGGGACCCATTGTTCAGCGCCCCGGTCCTGTTCCTCTCCCACCGGGGCTGCTGCCTGCTTCCCCACCACCCACTCTGCTGCCTGCACAGAGTGTGGTATCCTCTTACCCACCTGTACCTGCCAGCCTGTCCCTCCCGAAGAGCACCGGGGAGATGTTGAGCGACAGATCAGACCACACAGTGCTAGCAAGCCCATGCCAGTGGAGGTAACTGAATATGTACAGCCTTTTCTCTTTAGCCTTGGCATGAAAGGAGCTGGGAAAGGCCAGACAAATCCCAGGCAGATGCTCTGTGCGCTTTGACAGTGGCTTCCTCTGACAGAAAAATCTGCCTTGTTTAGAAGGCTAAAGCAAAGCAGCAGGTTATTTATCCTGAAACATGTTTGTCTACTCCACCAGCATGGCACCAAGTTAAGGTAGGGTGAATTACCATGACTGCCCTGCTCAGGTCAGCCTGTACCTAACTTCTGCAGCAGTCATGCCTGCACGGCACACATGTTTGATGCTCCCAGCTGTCTCAGGTCTTTTTTGAAACTAGTAACCCTGGGTTTATTCTCTTCGGTTGTTGGCCAAGATCTGATGCTGGGTTTCAGCATGCCTGTACCAGCCAGACGGCCTCCATCCTTCCAAGCTCCATGTTTCTGAGCAGCCACACTGCCCCAAGAGAAGATTTACCCAGTTTCCACAAGTCCCTGAGGAAACTAATTTCAGAGCACAGGCATCACCACTCCTGTGCATCCAATGCAAAGGTGGAGGGAAGCTGTCCTGTCCCCAGCCACAACCTTCATCCTTGGCCATCGCCGGCCCTTTCAAGGAAAAATAGAAACACCAACAAAGATACTCGGGGAAATAAATATGCAAGCTATCATTTTTTTTCATTTGTTGATGATTTTCTTTACAAAAATGCAGAGTTCCATCCTTACTGCTTTTAGTACTAAAAGAGAAACTGATGAAAGCCACAGTAGATTTTCTTCATTGGATAACATAATACATCATTCAAAAGGTAAGTTGCAAACAGTGGTCCTAATCTAATAACATTAACCATAACCTCTGCCTCTCCTCCCCCCCAAATCCCAGCCACTTTGAAAAAAATCTATCTTCTTGTCCAGTGATAAGTGATTTTTTTATCGATGTGATATATCCAACAGAGAAATGAATTTCCCTTTTTACAAGGTATGACACTTTTTGCTATGGAATATTTCCATTACAAGAGGGTTTGATTGATTCAAGAAGTGTCCTAGATAATAGCAGGCTGATCGAGAATAAATTAGCCTGAACATTGATGTAGAGTACTGTTTCTAAGTGGGTTAATGTCATTCCTAATAAGGATGTGTAATGTTTGAGTTGCTTCTTGTAAAACAACTACAATGTTATAGCATTTTTCTATCCCTCAACTTGGCAAATACTCATATTTTTCATTTTTCCCTTAGGGGAGGAATTGTCCATATGACCTGAAAAACTTTGGTCTTTCTTAATGACTCAAGTTGAAAGCAAACAGTAGTGGCCTGCGCCAAATATTGATCTGATCCTGGAAAGGGCTGGCCAGCTGCAGGCTGCTCTAAGTGGAAGCTGTATCTTGTTCAAACTGCCTTTTGATGAGGCTGCATAGCTTCCTGTCTTATTTGTGAGCGTAAAAACAGAGATTGACCTTCTGTGGGGAAAACTGAACCGTGGTCCTCTTTCCTGCACTTTGTCCTTATCTCTTCCCTATGTACCTGCTCCCCACTTGCCAGATAACAAATGCATTGCTTATTCTACCTTTTTTTGTACAAGCAGAGAAAAGCATGCATTTCTGATACACACTGGACATGGTGCTTCACTCACAGATATTATCACCGTGCTGAGCCATGGTATACCCCTCTTCTCCATGCAACACCCGCTCAGGCTGAGCGCAGGCTCAGTGGAGAGGGGCTGTCGGATGAGTCACCTCAAAGACAGTCAGAGAGACACTCACTGGACAGGCGTGGTCATTTATAAATAGTGAGTAGGGTTTCGTCTGTCTGGTGTTATCACTGGAGAGCCATGCATCTCTCGCACCTTTCTCCCTGTGGTTTTGTCCAGAATGAGCGACTGTGGCTCCTCCATCAGCTGTGCAGTTGCCGTAATATTTTCAACTTGCCTGTAGAGACAAGTCCCATGCAGACCTGTTGCAGGTCTTCAGATCCAGCCTAAAATGTGGGATAGCAGTGGCACTTCTCGAGGCCTTTCATACCTCTGGGACACCCCATGATGAGCATCAGTTTTACTCTGTATGCTGAAGGAGACAAGACCCACCATGAGCAGGATCGATGCCTGCTCTCAAGCCAGACTCTCCTTCCCTGCCTGCTTGGCTCTGCCTGGGTGCATCAGTGCCAGGAGGACCCCAAAACAGCCACCTCTTGGGGCCGCTGGGCATGCTTATCACCTCCTCCATGTTTTGGAGGAACAGCTCTGTGTGCATGGGACTCATGGGCAATTGGTGTGTGCAGGTCTGCTTCAGGCTCCATGCTGCTGTCCAGCTGTGCCGTGACCACAGGCTGGGATCAGCACCCGTCCAAAATCGCTTTTCTTAATTACAGTTATTTTAGTGGAGACTACAGCTTCTGTGGGAGTAAATGGTCAAGATTTGGGAAATGCCAGACAGAATCGACTGGAAAAGCAAAAATCTTTATGCTGGCATTCCTTTGCCATGATTTTAATGTTTAAGAAGCTTTTCCCCCTCACTTACACCCAAAGACAGTTGATGCAATAAAAGCACAGCTTTGCTCCAAAATGGTCCATTCTGGATTTGCGTAGTACTTTATTATTTTTAAGAGAGACTGGCTTACTTCCAAATTCATACGCCAGAGGCTGAATGAGCTAAATTTAAATACTAAAGTATTTCAAATGGATATTTTGCATTAACAGCAATCTCATTTATTTTACTTCAGTGTTTTCACATAGTTTTTCAAAGTTAAGCTACACCCATTGTGTAAGAATGAGTGTTTCATTAATTTTTACAAGAGTTATAAGAAGCATATGTTTTAAAGCTTCATTTTGTAACATAGTGAAGTATATTTTAGGCATATTTATTTACAAAATGGCCACATTAAAAGAAATTTTCATACGGAAAAATGAAGCAATACAAAGCAACAGTTACCACAAAGTTTTTTTAAAAAGATATTAATGATACTGAGTGAAAAGAAACATGAAAATTTTAAAAAATTAAATTATAGGATGTGATTTTTTTATTTAAGTGCCCAAAATAAGGACATTTCCTTACTTCAGGAAAGCTAACTTTGCTCTTTTCAAGGACCTTCTTGGAGGAATCCCATGGGCTACGACTCTAGAAGGCAGGGGGACCCAAGAGAGCTGCCTAATATTCAAGAACCACCTCCTCCAAGCTCAAAACTGATGCATCCCTGTGAGTAAGAAGTCAAGCAAAGCAGGCAGGAGACCTGCACAGGTGAGCAAGGAGCTTGTAAAAAAACTCAAAGAGAAGAAGGAAATTTGCAGGATGTGGAAAAAAGGACTGTCCACTTGGGAGGAATATAGGACCATTGTCAGAGCATGAAGGGATGCAGTGAGGAAGGCTAAGGCCCACTTGGAATTGAATCTGGCAAGGGAGGTCACGGACAACAGGAAGGGCTTCTTCAGGTACACTGGTAGCAAAAGGAAGACTAGGGAGAATGTGGGCCAGCTGCCAAATGAGGCAGGCATCCTGGTGATGGAGGATACAGAGAAGGCAGAATTACTGAATGCCTTCTTTGCTTCAGTCTTCACTGCTAGGACTGGCTCTCAGGATTCCCAGACTCTGGAGATAAGAGAGGAAGACTGGAGAAAGGAAGACTTCCCCTTGGTCAAGGAAAATTGGGTTAGAGATCACTCAGGCAAACTGGACACCCACAAATCCATGGGCCCCGATTGGATGCACCCACGAGTGCTGAGGGAGCTGGCAGAAGTTATTGCCAAGCCACTCTCCATCATCTTTGAAAAGTCATGGAGAACAGGAGAGGTGCCTGAGAATTGGAGGAAAGCCAATGTCACTCCAATCTTTAAAAAGGGCAAGAAGGAGGACACAGGAAATTACAGGCCAGTCAGTCTCACCTCCATCCCTGGAAAGGTAATGGAACAGCTCATTCTGGAAGTCATCTCTAAGCACATGGAGGAGAAGGAGGCTATCCAGAGTAGTCAACATGGATTCACCAAGGGTAAATCCTGCTTGACCAAACTGATAGCCTTCTATGATGGCATGACTGGCTGGGTAGACAAGGGGAGAGCAGTGGATGTTGTCTGTCTTGACTTCAGCAAGGCTTTTGACACTGTCTCCCACAACATCCTCATAGGAAAGCTCAGGAAGAGTGGCTTAGATGAG